>CALSBZ010046693.1:143490-191260 GCA_943591055.1 Gobionotothen gibberifrons
CCAGGAGGAAAAAACTAAGCATAACAAAAAGAGAACTTAAGAAAAACTAAAGCCTACAAAATGAACAACAAAACAAAACCTGACATGAGTGAAAGTGATCCTTTCTGAGGGACAGGGACACTGATGAAGGCGGGAAAAACACACAAGGGGAGGAAGAAACGGCCTGAAATGAAAGACAAGAGGGATGTACAAAATGAAACAGGAAATGGAAAACGAGACACGACAATAAACACAGAGACTGACTAGAGATGAAGGATCTAAATAAACAGACATGACCAGACGTGAAAAAACATGAAATGACAGACATAATACATAAACATAACACATAACACATTTGACGAGACTAAACAGTGAGTGACATCAGTTATCATATTTATATATGTTTAGTAGGTTGTGGAAGTGCGCACCAAAAATATTTGTTGATATTTATTGCTATTGATTATTTTGATATTATTTATTTAAATGTAGATATTAGTAGTAGTAATAGTACATTTACGGCTACAACCGAAAAATAGACGAAGTGAACAGTGTTTTTTTTACCAGATTTTTTACATTTGAATTTTAAAGGTCCCATGTCATGCTTCTCCGGTTATTACCCCTCCCCTTGTGTGTTATGAAGGTTTTTCTGCATGTAAACGGTCTGCAGAGTCAAAAACCTTTTTCTTACTCGATCAAGCCACACTTATTGTTTTTACTTCGGCTGTGAGTGTTTGTGTGCTCAGGATGAGTTTCGCGCTGTCTCGCTGTATCGCCGACCCGGAAACCACACCAGTAAGCCAGCTCACTGAGCAGCGAGCCTCGCAACGTCCCGACCAATCAGAGCACACTGGGCTCACAGGGAGGGGGGGCAGGAGCTCCAACAAGCCGTTTAGGACAGAGAGTGAATACACATACTTTACAGAGATGCTGTATGAGAAACCAATGTGAGTTTGGAACATTGCACAATATAAATGTATTCTAGTAGACCTCAACAATGGAATTGTTGTTTTGTTTCTTTCCGTTAACCGTCAAGTGTGAAATACGTTGTTTTTTTTTGTGTTTCTCTTAGTATCCTAAGATACTGTTATGTTTGGCTGTGAAAAAAACATTATTATTATGAAGGGCAGACCATCTATTTGTATTTATTTTGTTTTTTTTAGAAAGGGGCAGGTCATATAAGATTTTATTCTTCTCCCTGCTCCTTTTCGCTCAATGGTGTTTTGGTAGAGTCATGTTTTGTTGGCAATTATTGTACATTTGGTTTTGCGTATCATGAGCGGGACAAATAAAAATGAAATGAATTATGATCAGTAGAAATGGCCATGACATGGGACCTTTAAACTATTTCACACAGCATTTAACAATAAATTATTAAAACTACTATGCTTTTTGGGGTTTTCCCTTTATTGTAGTCTTATATAGTTATTTTTAAAAATTCAACAAGTGGGCTTATTTCACTAGGCTGTACTCTCAATGCAAATAGACCCAATTTACATATTATTTGACCAGTAATATCATTAATGAAAACCTGATTACACAAAACCATATTACACTTTTTCCTGCAACGCAGAGGGAGTTTGATTGCAACTATCTTTTGAAGCAATCTCAATATTAATCGTTAACATAAAGGCCTTTCACAGGAGTTATGATATGTGAATATATGAGTCACACCACAAACTGAGTCCTGTTGAAAAATATATCATAAGAAGTTAATGTAAATTGCTTTTCTTCAAAACAGCACTTCATGTTGAATTCATATTGCGTGAATGCCTGGGCTGTTGTATGGAGAATTGTATCAAATGAATGTGCCGAAGCTATCAGCATTTTCCTGAACTGCATGCAAAGGCAGGTTAATGGCAGGTGTACGGGGGTGTAGTCTGGAAAAGGTCAGTATGAAGATATTACTCACAGGAGGACGACAAAAACCGGCAGCTGGAGGCGGGAGACGCTACATTAATGGTCAAACACATTAGCTCCTCTAGTCCCCTAAAACATCAGTAGAGACGTTCTTTATGATAGGGGGAGCAGAGTCTGAGAAAACTGATCAATTGGAATTGAGTTACTGAGTCAGTATTTTACAATTTCTGGTTCTTTCGTCTCGTAGTCAAGGCTTTTTTGAACGTGTCTTTAGTAAGTGCCTGATATAAAGAGTTTTACGATATAATATAAGTCAGTAAATACCAAACTGGTGGATGTCCGAAGTTTCCATATGTCCATTTCAGCCAGTTACCAACAAATGATTCAGTCATATGTGTATCTAAACATCATCACGCTGAACATTAGCCACTTTTAGCTTAGTGGTGGTGATGTGAGGTCATGTGACCATGATGTAGTTTATTTTTGGCCTAACTTTTACTTCTGGTGATTGTATCTAGGCTTTAAAAATCACAAATGTTAATATTGGGAGTGTGATGAAACTTTTGGAGCAAGGTCCCAGAACAAAAAGAAAATCTGGAGAGCTCGAACTGCTGTCAGAGTCTGAAGAGTTATGGATGTTACGTCGGGAGAATCGACATTTGCTGCAGCAACTAAATGAAACAGCTCCTGCCAAACCAATTAAAACAGATTTTTTTATTTAATTCAGATGTGTGAATTCAACACAAACTTACAAAATACTGTATATACTGTGTAGGTAATACACTGAGTACCTCATTCAACCCACATTACAAACATCTAAAGTCTCTCATTGGGTTGCATGGAGCAGGGATATGGTCACTAGAGGTCAACAGTCTAGCATCTCCAGGTTCTTTGTTGTGTTTAATTATGAGCCAATTAAGTCCACAAACAGTGTTGCGCTTACAATAAAGTTCTTGTTTATTTGTGGCTTTGAAAGTAGATCCGGTAAGCCGATCAGAACCCAATCGTCCTGGGTCTACAAACGAATGAACTCAATGTCACTGAAAAGAAAAACAGACTCAACAAGTGTTTCTTTATCTCCCATTTTAGTTTGGAGCCCAACACTGTTCTTACCTCAAGTACTCAAACACTGCCCACATCTTTGATGAGCTTAATCGCGCCTGGTTCTGAAGGAACACAGGAAACCCTCAAGAGCTGTCAGCATAACCTGCCGTTTAAGCAAATATATCAGCAAAGGAAAAAAATCCCAAACGGCTTGTATTTGCACTACAGCAAATGTCACAATTCTATTTAATTTTTTTATTTAACTTCTTGACAGGACGGTTTTGACAGATAAATCTCTGCTAGCTCAGCTTCAGCAGCACCAAAAGGTCATCCAGTGACCCATTGACTCATCACTTCATCCTGCCACTCTTGCATTTCTGTACATTCTGACCTTGCCGCCACTCCTGAGTGGAAAATGCTGAAACTGTAAAGACCTTTCCTTTATTTCAAGCTGAAAAGGGGTCCACTGTTTTCATCCAGACAAAAAAGGACTATGGAACAAACGTGGATGAATTGTTTCAAACCAATATTGTTGCGGCTGCCTTCAGACACTGAGCCTGCTTCAGAAAAGTAATCACAGAAGGTTAGGTTTTTCTCTTTTATTTGGACCTTTGCCCTTTAGTCTGAAACAGCAAAGCAACAAGAACAAATCCATCGAAGGCGAACTGTCGGTATAAGCACTTTGGCTTTGCTATATAAATTAGAGGGGGGAAATGCTGAGGTTGGGTTAAAAGGTGGGCAAAATAAATCCAAAAGAAAAACTGTTGACTTATGTGAAAGAAACATTTACTCTCTGTATATAGGTCTGGTGTCTAGAGTGTGCTTATGAATAGTTTACTTTATGTTTTATGCAATGGTGCAGTGATGTTGGCTTTGGTCACATTACACACACTCTTGCCTTACACTCAGCGCAGAGGGCCTGTGTGGCTCTGCTGTCATCTTCTCATTAATACATTAGTGTCTGTGTATAATCCCAGTCATTTGTGCTCCACTGACTGCACTCTCTCCTAAACAAATACTAAACAAAGTGCATCCATTAAAGCACTTTTGTACAAGCTGACATTTAGATGTCGCCCGCTCTCCGTCTCTGTCAAGGCTGATGTTCCTCTCTCCGCAGTCACTCTTGTCATCTTCGCCTTGGAAGGTTTTCAGACGACACGTCATGCTGTAGTCCTTCAGGGGTCTCTGCACGCCACACAGCAGATCCAGAGCTCCCGAGCAAGGCCTTCTGTGTGTTCTTAAAAGTCTGATCGGCCTGTCTCATCAAAACACAAAGGAGACGTTTTACTCATTTTTTTAACTTGGTCCACAGAGATGTGATAGGTGGGTCGCGAATGGACGCGATGAACGGGAGATTATTATTATTATTATTAGAGGATGTGAGGTCCACCCCCAAATAAAGCAGGTTAAAATAATTAAATTGCATACATGTTCTTTTAGTAAACACTGAAAACGGGTCCCACAGACCCAAACAGCACACAAAGGTTAAAGGTCAGCATATAATAATGTTAAAATGTGCTAAATATATACACTGCAAAAAAACAAAAAAGAGGAGTAAAAGTAGCTCACGACTTTTTTATTTTTTGAAAGTAGCTCTCATCCTAAAAAAGGTTGGAGACCCCTGTTATAGAACGATACATTTGACAATGTTCAGCTTGGCCTACCATTTGATTGGAGCGATGAGGAACAGGTGGGGCTTGAAAAGGCCCACCTGTTCAAAGTGGGGAATGACAGAAAAAGGTTGAGAACCACTGGGTTAATCCAATGTCTCTGTGTCCCTTTGAAATGATTACTGATAATCCATCTTCATATTTATGGCTATAACCTAGTTTTCAGTTTTCAGAGCGTAACATAGCTTTCGGTTTGGGCAAACTGCGTGCGCATCACTCTCACTCCTCAATGGTAATGTGTAGGTGGATTTAGGAACTTCCCCTCGATTCTATTGGCTCTAACGGTTCAAAAGAGGTGTCAATCATCAACATCGACGAGGGGGGCCAGAGATATGGTAAATCCACCCAAATGACCCCAGAAGTGTTTTTTGTTTGTTGCTAAATCTCTCTGAAAAGGTCAAACGTCACTTGTTTTGCATCAATCTTGATACAGGGTACTTATTATATGTTTAGCTTTTAGCTTTTTTTACCATGTTCAATCTGAATTTACTTTAAGATAAAAACGTCTATATTGATTCTGACTTTTCTCCATCCAACTCACAGATGTAATCTTGCTTTGAGAAAAAAGATTATTAATTTAACCCTTTTAGAAGGGAAGATATGGTCATTTGTTCTGGGAATGTCATTTTCAAGCCTGAGACCTGAAAAACAGGCTCAGGGCATAACAGGTTAAGGGATTGAGGCATGAAATTATGAATGTATAAAGGGATGTAGGTAGGAAGGGATGAATTGATGAAGGAAGGGATAAAGGATCAAAGTGGTGAAGGCTGGGATAGATGAGGGTCGAAGGGATGTGGAGAGGGAAGGATAAGTGGTCAAAGGGATATGGGGAAGAAAGGAAATGGACGAAGGGAAGGGAAAAGGAGGGTGGGTCAAACAGTAGGTCAGCAGGTGATGAGAGGTGCACTCTACTTCATATGATGTCATATTAAAAGGATTAAAAGGTGATCTGCCAAGCATGTAAAACATAGTTGCATGATATGTCGGTACAACATACACTGATCTCCTTCTTCACAGCATGCATATAAATCTGTAGCAGATGTATTATTTATTTTGCAGCAAGATATTGAATTTGAACTGTAATACAAACCCAATTTCCTTTTTAAATGATTATCCAATCAGTGTCAATACTGCTGCTCTTCAGAGAGTCCTGGGTAGATTACTAAATAAGATGATGTGAAGGTGAGAAACTAATAGAAAATATGTTTATCTGTGATCACGGTTCATGATATGAGTATCTGACATAGATGAAACAGGAACAGCTCATTACTTTTAATAGGCCCAAACAACATTTGTGCCCCTAATCTTCTTTTAGCTTTTGCTCTAAATGATCTGAGAATGTGGGAGGTGTTGGAAAGCGGTTCTTTAAACGCTGGCTATGAATCTCAGGAATATTATATTTAGTTATTACTTTAATTGCTGTTGGCAGTTGTGTGCATCACGTAGTACTAGTTCAGTGAATGTCTGCTACAATGCACTTTTGGCAATGAAAGCATTAAGCCCATGCTCCTCCAACAATGGAAGACATAAAATAGGGCACACAATGGTGTACGTAAGGTGCAGGAATAAGAACATAATGTTATACCATACGGTAAAATAAATACTGTATACTGTTAATATACACTGTATATGTCTAGCATGACATGCTGTATCTAGTCTGCTGCAAAGATTTAAATGTCAGATACAAGTGAGATAAATAATGTAACGGCCGTGTCTGTGTTAAACATGTACATGCTGGCGCTATGAAATCATTGATGGGGCTGGGGAGTGAAGGTGCTCTTGCTGATCCTGACCTTTGGTGACCCCCCCCCCCAACTATGTACGATCTAATTAAGCAGAGAACACTTCATCCTATCACTGCAGATCTGCTGTTGCACTGCACCGTGCGACAGAGGCAGATAATTGTGGTGTCTTGTGTCAGTGAACAGGGTCTGTGTCTCCCAACAGCTGCCACCATGTGTGCTCCATAATAGCTCCTGCTGTTGCTAATGGAGATACGAGTGTAAACAGGCTTCAGCCCACAGATGCTTTTTGTTAATAATTATAATTATTATTGTTCTCCAGAAGCAACTGTGTCGACACACAGATACACTGACAAATGCTAAAATGTGTAGATACAGATAATCTGATATATTCTCACACACTGGCACACGGCTATGTTCATGTGTGACCAGGTAAACGGAGAGTAAATATGTGATTACCTTAGGCGTACATTTTACGCGTACACATTGTAGGAGCAGTAGAGCAGTAGACATATTTTATTGTTTGAAGTAATGGCAGGAAGCTCATCGTACACTCATTGTACCTACATTTGACCAGCAAAACACAATGGGGAAACATCTTAGGAGCCAAGGCCCCTTCCCACCGTTCAACTCTATAAGCTTTTAAGATATTTGTTCATTAAAAACAAGTAAGTGATAACAGACGGTAAGCAGGAAACAGGTTCAATCCCACATTGACCCCCACTGTAATCAGCATGCCGTTGTGTCCTTGGGCAAGACACTTTACCCCAAATTGTTCCTGTGGGCATTGTCCACAGTATTCTATGTATGTAATTGTGACGGGGTTCTATTTGTCCGTTTGAAACATAGGCTTAGTCGGTTGAATTATGCTCCAAAACTTTATTTATAACAGCAACACAAAAGAAAGATATACTGTTTGATAAAAGTGAAACAGTATAACTTAAATAAACAAAATCAAAGTTACCAAATTAGGTTGTCTATCACTCATGGAGTAAACACATTCTAGCTGTTGCCTTCACTGCAACAATCTCCCGAATGACTCTTCCTGGGCCAACACCGTCCCTTTTGAACCCATAGCCCCTCTCACAGGCTTACCGTCAACAGGTTACACAATTATCTCCAAACCACATTGTCAACATAAATGTAATCCCTCATACATGAGGAAACTATCCGACCCAAACATACACAGGTTAACCACCTCTTAACACAATCATTCCTCATAATTAATAAACGCAAAATAAATAATAAATTGTGTGTATCTCGCCGCTGCGGCAGTCAGTGGCGGAGTCAGTCACTCTGATCCGCTCCGTCACAGTAATCTAATGTAAATGGCTGTGAACCCTTGGTAAAGCACTCAAATAAATACCATGAACTATACTTGATGAAATTCCACTTGTGCATCCAAAGTTGTTAAGACCTTTTCTAAAAACAAACAATAATACTATGGTTGTTCTAGAATAAAAGTCATGATACCAATGTCATTGGGAATCCAATTTCAGATAATATCTGTCAAGTAACTTCAGTTTAGTCTAGTGCCTTGAATAGTTGCCCTCACCAAAAGTGATGATTGCCACTCTTAGCTAGCTAGCAACAAATGTTTGTGGTACCAAATCATTACAGACTGCTCAAATAACCCTAAAACTAAAGGGTGGCTTCTTTTCGATACCAGTATAGTGGTATGTTACTTAAATGCGTAACATGTGTGTTTACCGGAGCAAACGTAATTGAGAATGGTTACGTAACTTCTGTTATGTGGCAAAGATTGCGATTGTTGAGTGTGGGATCATCTCTGCTTCACTGTTACGTGTTAGACATCCGGATACGAGTGCTCTGCGTTCCCCCATACTTTGCATTGGGACACTCAAAACAGCAAATGTTAGTACAGAGTTATGCAAATAGAAAAGGAAGTAGAGCCAAACTGTGGTTGGGTTTTGGAGTATTATCTATCTCACATTTATCATCAGAGAAGCAGAGCTAGGAAAACAAGTCTGGAAAGGGAGGGCAGTCTAATCTTTGGTGGACAGGTATGTAATATAGACAACACAGATTTGTAAAAATGTAGCCTGATGTCATCCCGATTTCTAACATATTTTAAATATTTGAATTGGGGCTCATTGACTGGTGACTCCATTATTCGATATTTAAGATGCAGCTCTATTCTAAGAAATGCTATGATTAAGATAAACCATTTAAAAATGTTTAGACAGGTGAGGTTTTTTATTAATGTAATAACAAATAATAATACCTTCCTGTTTTTCTGCTCTGTCTGGTGCCTTCTGTCTGTGTCCCTCTGCCCCTCCCTCCATTCTCACCGAAATGCATCCTTATTCAGCTTGTTTTTGTATATGCATGGGCACGTCTCTGATGTTTTTATTCATCTGCATCACTCTGATATCTGTGTTCTGCTCTTAAACCAATCCTGTCCTTGTGCATCACAGAGGAAGGACAGACAGAGAGGAGGTAAACGCTTTGTCAAGATAAGGATGCAGCGGCAGTATTACAAGTCAAAACTAAGACCAAAAACAAAGGAAAATAATCCACCAGCAGCTCAACAGTTTCGAAAAGAAATCTCTTGACATGTACTTGGTAGATTGGTTTAAAATTGTACTAAGTGGGATTTTGTTCTTATTAAAGCAGGTTATCGCCATGGAGTAAGTTACACTTGTTAGTTACATGTAAATTAAGTTGCAATGTGTTAAATGTTCATCTATCACCATTTACAGGTCATATTTTCTATTGGTCAAATTAACATACCGTTTGAATAGTTAGCATATTTTAGCCTTGACAGAAATGTAAAAGTTTCAATAATGATACGACTTATCAACAAATAATGTGTTCTATGTTCATACAGGTCAATAGCTTTTTCAGTTGTAAAAATGAAGTACATTAAAGGTGGGGTAGGTAAGTTTGAGGAACCGGCTCGAGATACACTTTTTGTTATATTCCATGGAATGCTCTTAACATCCTGATAGTGCTTTTTAAAAAAAATCCATTAAAAAATGTCATCTCTGGAAGCCGTAGCGGTGTAAAAAGCACGACCAATGATCTGAGCCGGCCCGGCTAAAATAACTGTGGCACATTTGTTCCGGTTGTGTATTTTCAAATTCTAGCGCACTCAAGCTGGTTTCTCCAAAATTACCTACCCCACCTTTAAAGGAGGGGTAGGTAAGTTTGAGAAACCGGCTCGAGTGCACAAAAATTCCAAAGTACACAACCGAAAAGAATCCGCCCCTTCCTTCAGACTTCCTACTGAGCACCTCCTCCAACACACATGAACGCGCACATGACCTCAGTGAAGACTTGAGCAACAATCAGATGTAAGAAAACAACACCCAAGATCATGATAATGAATGTAAAACAAATTTATAACAAAGTTATTGTCAGTGCTTATATGTTTGAAGCTAGCATGTTTGTTTTGTGAAAATGTATTACAAATGTTACGTCTAGCTGACGAGACCAGGCTGCGGTAACGTTACATATCAGCTCGGTGTGCTCCATAAGTAGCAAATTATCGTTGAAAAGCAACTCCGATATTGACTTTGACTTCTCCTAGTTTCCACTTTCTTTTTCTTCATAATTTGCTCCATTACAGTTTTTCTTTTGCGACCGGTAGACGATGTTGAAGCAAACTCTGCCATGGTGAAAGTGTCCACTGTCCACGGCTGCTGCTGGCGATTGAGCAACAACTGCCCGGAGACGGGAAACACGCCCAATGACGGCACGCGCAATGACTGCACGAGTGTGTGTGTGTGTGTGTGCATGAGATTGAAGGCTGACAGACAGGTCGGCCAACCAGTTAATTAGCCGGCCCGGCTAAAATAATTGGTCGTAGTTTTTACAGTATTACGGCTTCCACAGATGACATTTTTTTATGGATTTTTTTTCAAAGCACTTCGAATATTCATTGCTATCAGGATATTAAGAACATTCCATGGAATATAACAAAAAGTGTATCTCGAGCCGGTTTCTCAAACTTACCTACCCCTCCTTTAAGTACATCAAGTAATGTACTTTAGTACAATGTACTCTACTTAAAGATCTACTTTCATTCAATGCTATATTAACTTGTTACCCTTAATATGACATGTTCCATTGAAAATATATACCGATCAATAACCTGACAAAATGAGGCAACAACCAAAACGCTGCTTGCCTTTTTTTATTTCATTATCAGTTAGATGATACATACTACAATTACTTTGTATACTGAACGAATGCTATAAATATAGTACTATTTGGAAGATGAAAAAGTGTGGTTCATAACATTTTTCAGAGAGTACACTTGGAATATAGGACTCAGATCTGTATTTTTCCACTGTGGTATTGCTACTGTTTCCCAAGTGAATCATTTGAATTCTCCTCTTTTGATTTAGTAGCAGCAGAATTACTCAAATGTCCATAAACCTTTTTAGTACCCATCAACCAAGGCATACACTTACTTTCTTTAATGTGCAATTTTACCATTACTGATGGCAGTAAATGGAGAAATTATGTTCAATTTGATAAATTACACATCACATGCCAGGTTTAATAGTTTGCGAGGGGATTCTCAGTCTAGAAATGAAATGAAATGAATTGAAACCATTGCCTGTCTGTAGGTAAGGAAGAGCACATTGAAAAGTGCCGAACACCAGGGTATAGTCTCGACATTGGTCGGCAGTAATGTGAAATAATAGTAAACTATTGAAAATTGACTATAATAAAACGATGGAAGAATGTGGGATAGTGAACTAACATATAGATTGGTCCAGAAATGAGTCAGCATTTTCGCACCATATATTCTACGACATAATATACGTCAGTAATTATTCTACTCGGGAATGCACAGAGCTTGTATTAGTCATAAAAAAAGTTAGCGGTCGCTAACAGATGACTAAATGAGACTTCTAAACGTCATCACACCAAACATTAGCCACAATTATCTTAGCATTGTGAAGCGTAGCCATGTGACCGTGCTGTAGTTTGTTTATAGCCTAACGAAGGCTTTTTACTTATGGAGACACATTTCGCTTCAGAGATCTCAAAGTGGTGTTAATACATGGAGATTATTCTGCCAGAACAAAAAGTGTAAGTATCATAAATGTGGGTTTGCCAGAGAGCTTTACTTCTGCAATATACCAAAATCCAATGGAATAATCCCATTTCTGTTTGCCAAGGGAACCCTTGCGATACTAACTTCTAGGTCGGCCGACAAAAATACCTCATCACTGCAATAACAATGTTTTAAAACTACATTTAAAATGTCCCTCAATAGGGGACTTCCGGTGGCACCATGATCACGTAAGACGCAAGGTGCTGTGCTCCGCGGACTTAGTAATAATAATAATAATAATAATTTCAATTTATATAGCGCCTTTCACGAAAGCCAAGGACGCTTTACAATGGGAACTAACAAAACAAAACAATAAAAAATAAATTAAAAAAATCGTTTGGTAGTGCCCTACCAAACGATATATTTATCAAAACTCGGCAAATGAACGCCCAACTGCATTCAGAATATGAGCTCCGTCGAAAAAAAAAAACTAGAGATCAGAAATCATCTAAAAACAAGGAGAAATCTATGAAAACAACTACTGGTAGCATTAGCGCGCCTAGCATGGCTAAGTCTGACAAAGCAGGGGGTGCTGCTGAGACAAGCATGGAGGACATTCTACGATCAATAGAGAAATCGAACCAAGAAGTACGAGGGGACGGACTGGGTCTGCTGCACTTACACGTTGTGTGTTTATCCCAGAGAGATGCCGCCACTCTCTGCCCGTTTCCACACGGGGACTGGTCGCTTTGCCTAGGCCAGTTGAGGAATTGGAAGCCAGTTTGAATTGTTTTGTTTCTAATACTGTCTATATCGTTTCAAATACTCTTTACTCCTTGACAGCTGATAGGGCCGTTACAATGTATGACCTTGCACTTGACATTTTCGGTTTAATTAGAAGGCTCTGCAATGACAGCAAGGACTAAAGGTAGGCCTATATTGGATAATATAACTGTAGTTAGTTACAACATTAAGGGATTGGGAAATCCTATTAAGAGGAAACAATTACTTTCTCAGCTTAAGGCTTTGAAATGTTCAATTGCAATGTTACAAGAGACCCATATGTCTGAAGTTGAGCATTTAAAGTTGAGGAGATACTGGGTGGAACGGGTTTACAGTGCATTGTATAAGGGTGGGAGGAAGAGGGGTGTTGCGATCTTACTCAGTAGGTCTGTGTTCTTTACCAGTGAACGAGTAATTCAGGACGAGGAAGGCAGATATGTCATGGTGATTGGCACGATTGGGGAAGATACATTCACATTTCTGAATTGATATGCCCCGCATGAGGACTGTCCTTATTTTTTCAAGAAAATAGCTTCTAAATTGGCAGAGGAGGGGGAGGGAACTATTGTGATAGGGGGGGACTTCAATTGTGTATTACATTTGTGCATGGACAGATTGCCTGCTGAGAAGGGACACGGATCAACAACCACTGCCCTGGGGATGTTAGATGGACTGGGTTTGGTAGATAAAGATTATACATACAGATCTCTAGTTCATGGGAGTTACTCTAGAATAGACTTGTTCTGTCTATCTAAGGTTGACATGCATAGAGTAACAGAATGTAAAATAGAACCAATCACACTGTCTGACCATGGCTAGGCTGTAAGACCATTTTAGACCACTGACATAATGATAATATATAATAATAATTCAAGTACATCCTTTCAAACATAACTTTTTATTCAACATTGCAAATGAAATGTGAAATAATATTAAAATATATAAATGATATATAATAAATGAAACAAATTAATTAAATTATAATAAATTAATTAAATCACACACAACCAAAACAATACATTAAATAGAGTCAGGCTGGAAAACAGAACTCTCTCTCTCTCTTCCACTGTCCACACAAAGACCCAGATGCCTCAACAGGCCATATCCAAATCTTTTTTTCAAAGTTTTCGAGCAAGGACCCCTGATAGTCCAATAGCGACGCTTGGTCAGGGTCCTTTGGCGTGCAGTTGTGACGCGCCGAGTCTCCTTCAGCTTCATAAACGGACGCAGCTTTCAACTGATTGCAATGTATTCCCATCGGTGGTGGTATTTGACGCTCAGGGAAGCACCGCATCGGTCCATGTCGGCGGCAGTTAAAGGCAATGTGAGCGTCCATTCCCATTGGATAACGGAGGATTTTACACCCGGAAGTAAGTATTCTCCTTACTGTCGATTGATTTTACAGTGATATCGGCTACTCATCAACTCAAACACACCAGATTATCCTTGTTGATTACACAACATTGATTGGTTTGAATTGTGTACAATGCTTTTGTGTTTTTCCCCTTCGATTCGGAGAAGCAAATATTTTTTCGGAGTTTAGGATGGCAGAAGACACTACACTACCCAAAATCCTAACCCTTACTCTTGGGAAGGACAAGGGCGGGCTCAACCTTCCCAACATAAAGCACTACTTTTGGGCAGCGCAACTAACAGCAGTGGTGGCCTGGATTCGCAATGACACAGAGACAGGATGGGTTAGTATAGAGCAGAGCTCATTACCAGGGATACCTTTGTCCACTCTGGTTTTCATGAGCCAACAGTCTCAAAAGAAAGTGGGAGTCCAAAACATATATGTGAAACACACCTTAAAAGTGTGGTCTGCGGTACAAAAGAGATTTAGGGGGACAGTTGCCCTCTCGAGCTATGCAAATTGCTGGAAATCTAGAAATCTAGAATTCCTCCCCTCAATAGCGGACAGCACCTTTAAGAAGTGTGCAGACAGAGGTCTAAAGTACACACATGCATTTCCAAACATTTGGACTACCTATGTTGTAAATGTATGATCTCTTCGATTTACACACGGCGTCTGTCCGTCCTGGGAGAGGGATCCCTCCTCTGTTGCTCTCCCTGAGGTTTCTCCCATGTTCCCCTTTAAACTGTGGGTTTTCTCTGGAAGTTTTTCCTTGTACGATGTGAGGGTCTAAGGACAGAAGGTGTCGTATTGTCATACTGATATTCTGTACAAACTGTGAAGTCCACTGAGACAAATATAACATTTGTGATATTGGGCTATATAAATAAACATTGATTGATTGATTGATAAAGATTATTGACCAATTATTTTGTCATAATATTTTTGAGACGTTTCGGTTACCATCGTGTGACATGTTTAGGTATTTACAGATTAGGCATGACATTACAAAGCATAGAGATTGGAACATAATCAAGAATCCCCAACAAACATTGAAACATATTTTATCAATATAATTAGGCACAATATACCGACTAAGAATCATGTTTCCCATATTTATAGGAACCTATTAATGGATTTACCAGATAACACCTTCCACATCAACAATAAATGGGAGTAAGAGTTAAATATTATAATTGAAGATGGGGAATGGGAAACTTTGTGTAAGGGCTGTCACAAAGGTATAAACAGTAATACGTGGAAGGAGTTTGATTGGAAGACAAAGACATGGTTCTTTAGGACACCCTTGATAGTTTCCAAATGTGTAGACACCCCCACAGCAAAGTATTGCTGGAGGGAGTGCGGTCTGATTGGTGACCACTCACACATATTTTGGGACTGCCCAAAGATGGTCTCTTTCTGGCATGGGGTAAAGGAGGAGATAGACAGAATTGATCTACCGCTCAACCCTAGTCACTTTATACTTGATCTGGTTGCAGAGGATGTATGTAATAGAAACCAGAAATACCTGTTGCATATACTCCAGATGACTGCTAGGAAAATGGTAACATTGAATTGGAGGAAACCACAACCACCTACACTGGCACAATGGAAACAAAAATTAACGGAGGTATATGGGATGGAGGCTCTGACTGCCCAATTATAATTAATGACAGACCTGTTTGAACAGAGGAGGTCTCCCCTAACAAGTTATTTCTCTGCCTGAGAAAAATCCCAAATCCTGTGATGTATGTGTGGTATTGTTTTTAATATTACTACTACTCTATTGTTATTTACTTTTATTTATTTTTCCCTGTCCCCTGATTTTGAAATGGATGTATATGGTCTACATTTTTATTTTATTTTTTCCAATATTTGCTGAGATGTACTGTCTTTGGTATATATTGATACTGAGGTGCTGTCAAGTGATATAAGGTGTTTGTGTTGTTTTTTTGTTCAATAAAAACAAAGTTAAAAATATTCCCTCAATAGAGTTAGTCAAGACTCAAATTTAGTACGAAATATCTAAACAGAGAGAAAGCTTCTCAAGTATTTCGGATGGTTTGTAGTGCATTGTCATCCTCTGTTTTAGAAGAGAACAAGAGAAAGGGAGGGCTGGGAGATAGGAGACAAGTGAAGGAGCTGAGGCTGTCCTCAGTTAACTGCACAGACTTGTCAATAAGACGTTACACATGATGCAAAGTGACAGTGAGCCGCGGTTATATTTAGCCCAGAAAACAACTCCATCAGATTTTGTGGACTCGACTGAACTTAATCTGAAACCCATTTGAATTGTTCAACCTGATGTGTGCGGTTCTTGGTTGGGGGATTTCATGGTGTTTTGTCCAATTTGGGGTCTTTTGAGGACAAGTGACTAAGCTTCTAACTAGAAAATGCGTGCGAATGCTGTAAACTGTGAACATTTGTGGCTGAATTTAGCTGAACGTGCAAAAAAAGCTGAGTATGTTATTAGCTGAATGGTCTCTGTAGCTGCTTTTAGCTACAAAAACCAAGTAAGTGTGTTGCTGAACTTGGCGGGGAAATGCAGAAAAGTGAAATGATTTGAATCAAAATTCTTACAGCTCAAATGCATTGCAATGACTTTGTTGAAAACTTGAAAGTGAAATGTTAAACTGGAAGAGTAGGAAAAATAGTGAAGAAGCTCAATATTGAAAAGAAAAGGTTTAAAAAAGGTATAAACAACAACATATATAGCCTCAATGTCCTGAAATAGCTGAATAATGTAATAGTTGAATGGTTTCTGTAGCTGAAAGTAGGCTGAAGGAGTTACATATTAAATGTAAGTAGTAGTGAATGAATGTTTACAAACACCTGTGTGTGTAAGCTCAGAGATCAAAGGTTACCATGGTGACGACGTTATTAAACATCTGTGTACGTGAGCCCAGAGATCAAAGGTTTCCATGGAGATGTGCAGTGAAAGGAGAGCCTTTCCATTGTTCTGAATGAGGGATAAACCTCTTGCATTTCTAACTTTTGTTGAAAAAAAAATAATACAAACCTCCAGTGTTTGTGTGTACCAGTCTGTCTGTGGGTGTGTCTGCTCTGATTAGATGATGTCACTCAGGTGTGTGGCCCGAATCTGCCCAGCAACACCATGGTAACCAAACTGCAGCACTGAGTCCCATTAAGAATGCTTTGAGGATTATATCTGACAATTTTTCCACCTGTTCAAAAACTATGGCTCCTATCAAAAAAGTACCAGACCGTGAGCATCAGGGAACCCCAATGAACTGAAATATGTTGGTTTTTTGGGATTTGTGCGTAAAATGTAGAAATGGGAGCAGTTTGTCTAAAGTGTGCTTCTCTCTGTTCTGAAGAAAGATCCGGAACAATTTAACATAGGAGCTAGGTGGACGTTTTTGTCTCTTCATGCCCTCAAGAGGCATTTTGTTTAATATGTTTTCTTTTTTGTCAACGTAGGAGAGGTTTTCCTACATTTTTCATGAAAAATGATGTCCAAGGAGTGTAGGGTTTGTGAATTATGGCAGGTTTAAAAAAAAAAATTGGGAGAATTTCAAGCTCTCCTGCACGCTGTTTTGAGATCAAAGCACTCTAGCCTTAACGAGCTGCCCAATACACACTAATGTTAAAATCTGAAAAGGCCTCTTTACCAAGCTCCAAACTAAGTTAAATGTCTCAAAAAGTGTAAAAGATATCAAAGATCTGAATAAGATTTGAATAGCTGAAGGTCTTGTGATCATTTTAAAGTTGGAATGAAGTCTCTAGCTGAAAGTATGTGGAAGGAGAAGCATTTGGCGCAAGGTGTTGGTAAAAGAGGATTTGAAGGTTCCTCCCATTGAGTTCCATGTTAAAAACAGAGTTTAAAAAGCTGAATATTTAAAAATATTCTTTGAAAAAGTTGAAAGTTTCCCATCGATTGCTGAACAGGCTGATTAGTTTAATATTTGAATGATTTCTGTAGCTGAAAGTATGCTGAAGTTATTGAGAGCCAACGTATTGGCTGAAATAAGAAGATGAAGTGGAAGAATAAAGATTCGAAGAACTATAAACAGCATTCGCACTAATTAGGATGCACGGAGCAGACAGAGAGCCGGGATGGCCACCTGACAGATTTGAAGAGGGCGACAAACGGATGTACCGGATATCTGCGCGTGACCAACAGAGGACAGAATCTATCTCGCGTAAATGAATATTAGCATCTCTCTGAAAGCAGAGCCCATGCAGAGAGGACAGAAACACAGAGAGAGAAAGCTGAATATTTCCTCTACTCCTTTACAATGGTAACTAGAAAATGCATTTCCTGCAGAAAATGCGTGCGAATGCTGTAAACTGTGAACATTTGTGGCTGAATTTAGCTGAATATGTTATTAGCTGAATGGTAGCTGCTTTTAGCTACAGAGACCAAGTAAGTGTGTTGCTGAACTTAGTGGAGAAATGCAGAAAAGTGAAATGATTTGAATCAAAATGTTACAGCTCAAATGCATTGCAATGACTTTGTTGAAAACTTGAAGGTAAGGTAACGTACGTTTATTTATATAGCACATTTCAGACGCAGAGGCAATTCAAAGTGCTTTACATGATCATTAACACATGATAGTAGAACAGAGAGGACCACAATAAATAAACATAATGGAATAACAGATTCATAAAAACAATGCATTAATGAGATATAAAATAGTTTAAAAACGACATTGTAAATACGATAAGTGCTAAAACAAGTTAAAAGGCTTCTGGGTAAGCAGCTGTAAAAAGTAGTGTTTTTAGCCTCGACTTAAAAGAACTCAGTGTTGGTGAAGACCTCAGGGTTTCTGGAAGTTTATTCCATTTGTGGGGAGCATAAAAACTAAAAGCAGCTTGGGCGTGTTTGGTTCTGAGCCGGGGAACAATGAGTAAGCCCGCCCCCGATGATCTCAATGATGACCTGACAGGAGGCAAAGGCTTCCTGAGGGGATGGGGTTTGGGAGGGAAAAAAATATAAAGACAGACTCCGGGCACTACAGAACCCAGGAGACAACACAAACACATAGAGCAAAGATGACAGGCATAGCAGTTAAACATATAAAAACTCTAAAACAATATTGCTGTGGTTCAATCAATCATTAGAATCAGCATCAGGCAAAGCAGCTACATGTGTGTACCAGGGTGTCAATAATAGTGACACTGAAGGTGCGGGGGGAGACAAAGGTTTTCATTTTCAACGTTTTTTGAATGACATTCCAGCTATCTGCTGCTGCAAATTGAAAGGCGGAGCGGCCAAAGGATGTATGGGCTTTGGGGATCTTTAGCAGGATGCTTGTAGCTGACCGGGTGTTGTGCATCGGGGATGGGCGGAGTTGCCGTAATTGTGTGAGGTAGAAGGGGGTGAGGCCTAGGAGTGTTTTGTAAACAAACATCAGCCAGTGGATGTTGCGCCTGGTCTCAAGAGAGGGCCAGTTAGCCAGCGAGTACAGGTCACAGTGGTGTGTCCTGTAGGGGGCATTGGTGGCGAAGCGGATGGCGGAGTGATACAGAACGTCTAAATCAGGGGTGGCCAACCAGTCAGAGGTTAAGAGCCAAACATTTTACTATGTTACTGCAAAGAGCCACATCAAAAAATATGAACTCTCCCACTCTGCTAAAAACGTCCTATGTTCGTCTTCATATTTTTCGCTTAGCTGTGCATTTCTTCCCTGCCATTTTAGGATCAAACTCAGTTCATGGTCAGATAGTGTTTAATCAACGATAGGTTTTCCCCCCCTCAAAGGTGATTCACTGCATCGCAGGTATTATTGTGATTGGTTCTTGGGCCACATCAAAATTAGACACGCTGTCATCCTCTCATACTGACACCTGACACCACACATACACACGTAGGGACTGGGAGACACGGGACGAAAGTAACACGGGATGAAAGTAACGGAGCGATTTTATCCAAGCCCAAACAACCGGCCAAATTACGTCAGAATGTTAAATATCAGGTTTAACTGTCAGGAGTCCGTGTCTCTCCCCCACACTCACACATATAAAATTCGATATGAACTGAAGAGCCGCATGAAACTGGGCAAAGAGCCGCATGCGGCTCGCGAGCCGCGGGTTGGCCACCCCTGGTCTAAATGATCGAGAGCTCCTTTACACGCCGAGCGGTAGATGGTATCGCCGTAGTCGAACAGAGGAAGGACAGTCATCTGGACCAGAGAGAGTTTAGCAGATGAAGTGAATGAGGAGCGATTCCTATATAGAAAGCTGAGTCTAGCTTTAACCTTGGTCTGAATTTTGGAGAGATGTTCTGAGAATGACAGATTACTGTCAATCCAAAATCCAAGGTATTTATAAGATTTAACTATGTCGAGGTCCCGGCCATCGGCGGTCACATGATCTTGGTTTTAATGGTGTTCAGGACCTCGCCAAGGGCAGAGAGATGTGACTGGATTCTCTGAAAACTATCCTGAAGAGTTTTCAGGACAGTATCTGGGGAAGGGCCAGCAGTGTACAGAATCGGGTCATCGGCATATAGGTGGATAGAGGAGTTGCCCACTGATTTCTCCATGTCATTTATATATATTGAGAATAGGATGGGTGCTAGAATAGAGCCTTGTGGTACTCCCTTAGAGATGGATAGGGGCTGTGTCATCAGATTTTCAGATTTTACACACTGGGTGCGCATGGACAGGTAGTTTTCAAACCAGGCTATCGATTGGTTAGTGACACCAATGCATCTAAGATTTCCCAGAAGCAGTTGGTGATCTACAGTGTCGAAGGCTTTGGCAAGATCGATGAAAATGGCAGCACAGTATTGTCTGGAGTCAAGGGCATTGATGATATCATTTAGGACTTTGAGAGTCGCCGTCTCACACCCATGACCTGCACGGAACCCAGACTGCATGTCAGATAGTATGTTGTCTGTCAACATGTCAGACATATATTGGGGTCCCAAACCATTTAATGCTTTATAAGTTAACAATATAATTTTAAAATCGATTCTGTAAGCTACTGGTAGCTTACAGAAAGTGAAATGTTAAACTGGAAGAGCAGGACAAATAGTGAAGAAGCTTAATATTTAAAAGAAAAGGTTTAAAAAAGGTATAAACAACAACATGTATAGCCTCAATGTCCTGAAATAGCTGAATAAGTTAATAGTTGAATGGTTTATAGCTGAAAGCATTCGCACTAATTAACAGCAGATAAGCAGTCTGATGGAACCCGTGCGGTCCGATTACACGTGGTAATGGCCTCCTCTCCCACAGTGCCTCACTTATCATTTATTTTTATTATCAGACACTCAAAATGATACGGAAACCTCATTTGTGAGTTTTGTGTCTGGGAAATTGATTTATCATTTAGGGAAAAGCCATAGAAAATGTAAAGGATTGCCTCCCACCCGCACAGAGCATTTCCATGTGGAGAATAGAGATGAATAGAAAGCAAAAGGAGCTGCTGTTTGGAGCTTTCTGGAACAACTGATGACAGAGAAACAAGGAACAAACTCAATACTGCAGGCTTGGGACTTCAATGGTACATAAGTGCATTACCGCATTGTGTTTCACAACCACTGTTGTTCTATTCTGCAACTAAGAAGTAATACAAAGGAAAATAGAGGGACTATGCTCTGGATTCATTTTCTACTCTCAAGAAAAGTCTCATACCTATAGAATACTGTCCTCTCTTTCGATATTGTGAGGTAATTTCTGTTTCAAGTAGTTCATGTTTTCAAAAACAAGTGTAGAAAATCTGACAGAAAAGCAAATATATTCTACCTATTTGCAATTGAAATACATTGGGTTTCATACTGTCATGAAACAGGTCTGAAAAAGAGAACATTTCTTCAGTGAAATCACACAAAATCGATTAGATCAATATCAAAGAGGGGATGAAAAAAAAAGTTAACTTGAAAAATGTGTTAGCCTGCTGCTCGTGTCTGATATAGGATGCTACATGTTACATTAGCATCTACAAACACAACATACATCTCTGACTAAACTTGTCAGTGGTGAGAGTGCATTGTGGGTAATGTAGGTACCAAGTTTTGATAAGGAAAAAGAATGCCCATTAAAGAAGATGACGCCACAGTCCAAGAGTATTTCGCTAAGGAAGGATCCTTACGAATCAATCAATCAATCAATGTTTATTTATATAGCCCAATATCACAAATGTTACATTTGTCTCAGTGGTCTTCACAGTTTGTACAGAATATCAGTATGACAATACGGCACCCTCTGTCCTTAGACCCTCACATCGTACAAGGAAAAACTTCCAGAGAAAACCCACAGTTTAAAGGGGAAAAATGGGAGAAACCTCAGGGAGAGCAACAGAGGAGGGATCCCTCTCCCAGGACGGACACGACAGACGTGCAATAGATGCCGTGTGTAAAAAAAGATAATACATTTGCAACATAGGTAGTCCAAATGTTTGGAAATGCATGTGTGTATAATAGGAAGATGAATCCACGAGGACATCCATCTAGGACTTATGATCCAGGACCACAGCAACAGCCACGACTCAAGATCCGGGCTCGCGACCCAGGACACAGGACTGCAGCAACAGGATCATCCATGACTCCGGATCCCGGCGTATATAGACACCAAAAAGAAAGACATTTGGGGAAGCTGGGTTAATCGGAACATGAGAGTACACAGGTACAGACAGAGAGAAGGAAGAAGTAAGATGTCCCCCGACAAACTAAGCCTATATCAGCAAAACTAGGGGCTGAATCTAATCAGCCCTAACTATAAGCTTTATCAAAAAGGAAGGTCTTAAGCGCACTCTTAAAAACGGATAGGCTGTCTGCCGCCACACAAATGTGGAGCTTGATAAGAAAAGGCTCTGGCTCCCATTGTACTTTTAGAGACTCTAGGAACAACCAACAACCCTGCGTTCTTGAAACGCAATGCCCTAGTAGGACAGTAGGGTATAATGAGTTCTTTAAGGTAAGATGGCGCCTGCCCATTAAGGGCTTTGTAGGCGAGAAGAAGAATTTTAAATTCTATCCTGTGTTCTATAGGGAGCCAGTGTAAGGCAGCCAGAACAGGAGTAATGTGGTCCCTTCTCCTAACTCTAGTTAGTACACGAGCTGCAGCATTTTGAATCAGCTGAAGCGACTTAACTGACTTCTTGGTACACCCTGATAATAAGGAGTTACAATAATCCAGCCTAGAAGTAACAAATGCATGGACTAGTTTCTCTGCATCGTTTTGAGGCAAGATATGCCTGATTTTTGCAATGTTACGTAGATGGAAGTAGGCGGTCCTTGAAATTGATTTTATGTGGGCATTAAAGGATAAATCCTGATCAAATATAACACCAAGTTTCCTTACAGTCTCACTGGAGGCCAAATTAATGCCATCCATAGTTAGTATATCTTTAGTTAATTTGTCTCGTAGATTCTTCGGGCCGAGTACAATAACTTCAGTTTTGGTCGTGTTTAACATCAAAAAGTTTAAGGTCATCCACGTTTTTAAGTCCTTAAGGCAGTCTTGATGATTAATTTCATCAGGCTTGATTGATAAATAAAGTTGAGTATCATCCGCATAACAATGAAAATGTACAGAATGATTCCTTATAATATTGCCTAACGGAAGCATATACAATGTGAACAAAATAGGTCCGAGCACTGAGCCCTGTGGCACTCCATGGCTAACTTTGGTTTGCGTCGAAGATTCATCGTTGACACGTACAAACTGAGAGCGTTCAGATAGATAGGACCTAAACCAGCCTAAAGCAGTTCCCTGTATGCCAACTAAGTGCTCTAGTCTTTGCAATAGGATGTCATGGTCGATAGTATAAAATGCAGCACTGAGATCGAGCAAGACAAGAATAGAGACAAGTCCTTTGTCTGAGGCTATTAGAATGTCATTTGTGACTTTAACCAGAGCTGTCTCTGTGCTATGATGTGTTCTAAAGCCAGACTGAAAAACTTCAAATAAATCATAGTTTTTTAAGTAATCACACAACTGTTTTGCGACTGCTTTCTCAAGAATTTTTTAGAAGAACGGAAGATTAGAAATAGGTCTATAGTTGGCTAATATCTCTGGATCGAGGTTGTGCTTTTTAAGAAGCGGTTTTATCATTGCTACTTTGAATCATTGTGGAACATAGCCTGATAATAGAGACATATTCATAATATTTAATAAAGAAGTGCCAATTAATGGAAAAACTTCCTTCAACAGCTTAGTTGGAATTGGGTCTAAGATACACGTTGATGGTTTAGAAGAAAGAATCATTGAATTTAATTGTTCAAGGTTTATGGCTGAAAAGCATTGTAGTTTACTATCTAGTGTAATATTAGAACTTACATTTCCGGGAGCTGTTGATAACACTCTACTGGTCAAAGGCAAGAGGTCATTGATTTTGTTTCTAAGAGTAACAATTTTATCGTTAAAAAAGCACATAAAATCATTACTAGTGAGTGCTATGGGAATAGAAGGCTCAATAGAGCTATGGCTCTCTGTCAGCCTGGCTACAGTGCTGAAAAGAAATCTTGCATTATTCTTATTCTCATCTATTAATGAAGAGTAATACGCTGCTCTCGCTTTACGCAGTGCTTTCTTATATTCATTTAGAGTAATATGCCAAATTAAACGAGATTCTTCAAGTTTAGTGGAACGCCATATCCTTTCAAGCTGTCTCGACTTTTGCTTTATTTTGCGGGTTTCGACATTATGCCATGGAGCTAATCTATGTTGTTTTATTTTCTTCTTTTTCAAAGGAGCAACAGAGTCTAATTTTATTCGCAGCGCATCTATAGCACTATCAACAACATGATCAATTTGGGGTGGTGTACATTTTGTATAAGTTTCCTCCCCTACATGCAGACATGCTATCGAGTTAAGTATTGGTGGAATCTCTTCCTTAAATGTGGCTATAGCATTAACAGATAGGTTTCTGCTGCAGGAGCTTTTGACTAATGCCTTGTAGTCTAGTAACAGTACTTCAAAAGTTACTAAGAAATGGTCGGATAAAGCAGGGTTATGCGGTTCGACTAATAGTTGCTCAATTTCAATACCATAAGTCAGAACAAGGTCGAGAGTGTGATTATAGCAGTGGGTTGGTTTATTTACACTCTGACGAAAACCAATAGAATCTAATATAGAGTTAAATGCAACAGTAAGGCTATTTTTATCATCGTCAACATGAATATTAAAGTCACCTATGATTAATACTTTATCTGTTTTAAGTACAAAAGTTGATAAAAACTCAGAGAATTCTGATAAGAATTCTGAATAAGGACCTGGTGCACGGTACACTGTAACAAATAAGATTGGCTGCAAAGTTTTCCAGGTCGGATGCGTAAGACTAAAAACGAGACTTTCAAAGGAGGTATAATTTAATTTTGGTTTAGTATTGATAAGTAAATTTGAGTCAAAGATTGCTGCAACTCCACCTCCTCGGCCTGTGTCTCGAGCAATATGAGTATTAATATGGCTGGGTGGAGTGGCCTCATTTATGCTGACATATTCTTCATGTCTCAACCAAGTTTCAGTGAGACAGCATATATCAATATTATAATCTGATATTAAATCATTTACCAATATAGCTTTAGATGCTAGAGATCTTATGTTTAAGAGACCACATTTAATCTTCCTGTTTTGTTGCACTGTAGTAGTTGTTACATTTACTTTTATTAAGTTATTATGTGTGACACCTCTATTAGGTTTTACCTTAAATTGTCCTTGGGCAGACACACACACCGTTAATATTGGGTATTTTATTGGGTTCGGGATTCCTATGGGTGACTGCCTAGGAGAGAGCGCAGAGAAGCGTGTAAGACTGCGACTCCGCCTCCTGGTCTCAACTCCAGTTTACGAAGTGAAATGACCCAACAAGGTGGCAGCCATGATAAGGGCTGGTGTACATCTGTAAAGGATCAATAAAGTACCATCTTATCTTATTTGCTCAAACATGTTTGAAACCACAGCTTTGGTGATTTCTGAATAGAATAATGTCTTGAAAGGAGATTGTTTATAATGTAATAAGTCACATTAATTTAGTTACTGTAACATGTAACATAAGTGCCTATGTGTGATCGTAAATGTGACCCCAAAGAGCTGCAGCTGTAATCAATGACAGGTGATTTACCTCACATGACTGCAACCGGAAAAGGATGGAGGATTAGAGTCCTGACATTCAGAGCGGGGTCATTCAGCAGTCTGACTTGGCGGTCACACAGAGGCTTGTTGGGAGGGACACACACAGCTGGCATGAACACAAACACACCAAGAGAGCCAATGGATTATGCAGTGGATTTAAAGTCCATGTCTACACACACCATTATCCAATTATGTTTTTTGGAACAACCAGCATCTATTTTCCTTTCTACTCATAGTGAAATAATGTCGCCTTCCCTTATGTTTGAGACTTCAGATCACATATTTGTATTCTCGGTTGAGGCAATCCAGGGAGTATGTCCGGTGCGGTTCCACTGCTGTCTCTTCACGTACAGTCACATTCTGGCAAAAAGACTCTGACATTAACAAATTGACAAAGGGACAGTCATCCCTTCCAGCGTTGAAAGAAGAATCATTTTCTAAGAGCGGGACAATAGTTGGCATAGCTGTCACAGCCCATCACGAAGTGTCACGCTCACGTAGGACAAGGATACCAAACAGGCGATGGCAGGCAGTCAGCCAAACGTCTGCCTGCAGGGCACCAACGGACAGAGTACCAGTCAACCGCTCGGTTTGTGGCCAAGTGTGCACAACTTACAATTAAAGACTCGAAATGCCCCAAAGTCACCAAACTTACTGCAAGTTCATCTGACAGAAGGCATTATTAGTAACACATCCAGATGAGTGTTTTATATGCTGACTCTGGAGTCATCGTCATGACAGCTAAGCAAACTCCAACTGTGAGAACAGCTTGAGCTTATTGAATAAAGAACCAAGCAAAGAATAAGAGTAATATATTTATACATCTCACAAATGCACAAACAATGGTCAAAACATCAAAGGGAAACGTGTGTTTGTTATACTGAATTTATTTTGGAATGAGTTATTTCTACAACTCCTTTGTTCCGTTTGTACATGCGAGCAACAATGTCTCCTGACATGTGTTCTGGAAAGATATGATATGATAATAAATTATATTTCTATAGCGCTTTTCTTGAACCCAAAGACGCTTTACATTTGGGAGGGAGGGTAGACAAACAAAACAAAAACAAAAAAGAAACAATCAAACAAAACAGAAAAGCAGTCAGGAGGAAGTTGGTTGAGAGGGGGCTATGTAGCTATGTGGCTATGTAGCTATGTGGCTATGTGGCTATGTGGCTATGTGGCTATGTAGCTATGTGGCTATGTAGCTATGTGGCTATGTAGCTATGTGGCTATTGTAGCTGGCTATCGCTATACAGACATAATGGTGTAATATAGTATGAACAATAGATATGAGTATATGGGTATAAACATGATAACAGTACTACAGAAATAGAATGAACTGATTGGGTCTAATATATACCCTCCCTGGGAGAGATGCAAACATGATGTGCATTCTAACAAGGCCCAACTTGGAAGGAAAGTGTCACTGATCATAACCAACTTTCTTACCTCCAGCCCTCACTGCAGAACGTTTCCGCCCAGACATCTTTTTCCATCCTCACTACCCAGTTTATGTTTTTCTTTCTCACTGATTGCCCAAATTGGAAACACATATATATATATATATATATATATATATATATATGCTCCATGTTCATTTTGAATCATTCTCAGCATGAACTTAAATTACATTATTAAATTGTTTAGTTGAACACTTGATTCTGATTGGTCTGATTGTCAATACTCAATAACACACCGCTGCTAAGCAAAATAATGACGTAGCTAAGGAGGATCCACAGAGAGAAGGAAAGAGGTTAAGACGGAGCGTTGGAAGGCAGAAACATAACAGACCATTCTTTTCTTAAAGGAAGCAATACAGTGAATTTTAAGTCAGTCCAAATTATTTTCAATTAATACTGGGAGTCAAGTCTTTTGTTTATCTAGTGTTCTTTTTTCAATGATGACCGCCTCGCTGCACATTATCCCTTACTTATATTGTATATTGCAGAATATCTGAAAGTTAATTTCAAATCATATTGCTGATAGGATTCCCATCAGAAGACAGTGAGTAGAGCCATCCTTTGTCTTTGAAACAAGAACAGGAAGGACGTTTTGTCTTGGCCTAGAATAATAAAAAAACCTACTGTGTGATATGAGGCTTAAAAAGAGATCATTATCCAGTTCACATCCCAGATGTCTTTACCCCTGGAAGATGGTGACAGATGAAAGGTCAATGCCTTTCTTTGAACTTGTAACTGTATTTTATTTTAGGACCATCTGAAGATGTGTTTTTTATCTTTGTGTGACCCATGTCTATAACAGCTTCTCCCAGGTTAATGGAACGTGCTGCACAGCGGCGCCCTTTATCCAAAGATGCAGTGATATCATTGGTATCCTGTATGGCAGCTTTACTTTACTTTTTCTTTCTAAGAATTGAACATGATACATTAAGAGGCTAAATATGTTTTACCCAAACCCCCCTCGTGATAATCAAAGTATTTTGGTCCTAACGTTGATAAGCTGCTTCCTCATAACACTGTTTGATGGTCAGGCAGTATGCTACCCAACAGATCTGAGTAAAGTTGAATTCTCCAATCACAGGGATCCCTCAGGGTCATTTGTACGTCACACACACAGAGGTCAGCTCCTTCTATGACTTACAGACAATTTAGCAATACCATTAAATAGTATCCACTACAATGCACCATTAAACCGTAAAGATATATTGAGTTTTATAGAAGATATTATCATGAAGGTATATTAAAGAGGCAGATAAGTCTCCCAGTAAAGAAAACATTGCAGAGACAATTATAGGGATTTATTTTGTTTACAGTAATTAATGGTAAACATATAGGGATGGCAGTGTCTTTCATGTGCACACTCGCATTCATGAGAAAACAATACAGCACGACAACCTCAATGCTTTCACATCCAATTAAGAAATTAAGTATGGAGTGTTGGATATTGTGGGCAAGACACATATGAGAACATTAAGGTATAACTCATCTCAGTGTTTGACTCTTTGATTATGATTTGAATGAAGGATCTCAAATGTAATCATGAAGGCTTGTTTGGTAGATGTGTGATGAAGTGGGGGTTTACTTAATAAGCAATTTTTTGGGGAACTAAAAAATGTAATCTTAACACCTCATTTGACTTCCCTTGAAGAAAACGTATTATTCAGTAATCAGTGTGTTATATAGATTTATTTTGCATGTAAAGGGGGGAGTTTCACAGTGACATCACTACGTAACACTAGTGCTTCCATTGGCTAGGGCACCAACACTTTCTTTGTGACAATCACAACAGAGCCGGTCAGCTAACCAATCAGAGCAGACTGGGCTCTGGTTTCAGATGGAGGGTGAAAAGAGGTGCTACAGCACAGGCAGTATGAGAAAAAGAGATTATTGAACATTAAAGCATGGAGAGACACTAAATACAAATAGTAACCTTAAAAAATAGGGCAATATGTGTCCTCTTTAAACTATCTAAAAATTCATAATTGTACTAATTGCCATCCCGAAATTGTGCAATTAGCTCATTTTAAATGTTTCCTTTCCATGTTACCATATTCAGGCGATACCGTTTTAAAGCTGGTAAAAACACGGTGACAGCTTCAGTGACTCACTCTGATCAGAGCCGCTCCCCCTCCCTCCCTCCCCCTCCCAGAACAAATTGACTGACAGGTTCATAGTTACAGCAGGAACTGAGACTGTTGGATTTCGTGGGATTAAGAATGAATAAAAAGTCCCAGGTTTCAGAATATTAAAGTTGTATCGCCAAATTCAGATGATAAATACAGTGCTGAAGCTTCTTTGTACTACAAGCGTGTCGACTTAACTTCCCTTTACATTTCATTTAGCTGACGCTTTTATCCAAAGCGACTTACACTGACCAATTACAGGGACATTCTCCCTGGAGTAACTAAGGACCACGTGCCTTACTCAAGGGCACACCAGTGGTGGTGTTCCTGGCGGGATTTGAACTCACAACCTTCCGATCTTCAGCCCACCTCACTATCCATTAGACCACCACTATCAATACAACAGACGTTGTGTGCTTCCTTGGGAAATACACACACTAACAAACACACACTTACTAACTTTCCTATTCAAACATTTCGTCACTTAAGTGAAATAAACATCCTCATCCTCGATGTGACTAGCTCAAACATGTATTATGTATGCACCACGACACCTAGTCAAAGTCCTAAGTGTAAACCTACCTGGTAATAAGCCTGTTTCTGATTCTGCCTAATACATTATCCAAAGAATTGGCCGCAGAGGCATTTTTCTTCTTGAGGTAGTCATTACCTTATTGGAAAATAAATCTGAATATTTGGAAAACAAAACAATAAGGATAATATTATAAAGATAAGAACCCCCTCTTTCCAACAGTGTGTGCAAGTCAACATGTTGGTGTCAGTGGGACTGATTTTGATCGAGCAGGTCACACATGTCAATAGATTTTTCGGCCAATCAATCGATTGTATGGATGTTGTATATAGATCCCAGCACGGATCAAAGTGGTGAGTGACTGATGTCTGTCCTTCCTTTCTCAACAATGGATCACCCGATCAACTTGGCACCTCGGATGTTTGTGTTTGAATTATCAGTGTATTCTATCGTATGCAACAATATCATGGCAGGTGTATTGCTCGTCGGCCACACTGCAGCAAGTTAGGAAATCTGACTTTTCAAAGACGTGATGTAACCATGTGAAACATTCTCTCGTTCAATCATGATCTGCCGTGAGCACCTCCAGCAAAAGTGCATGTCATGGGAGGACGGAGAGCCATCTACATCAATTTGATCTGAGCCGAATGAAACAGGACAACACAGAGGAGATGAGAAGGAGACAAGAAAGGCCGGAAAATTACAAATACAGTGCAGGCAATGATGAAATAAAGAGTGCAAGAAGGGAGGAGAGGGAGGAATCTGAGTAATGAGAAGGATGGCAAGATCAGGAGTGGAACAAACCGCTTTCATAACATTTGAAAGCATCCTATTAACAATATAATAAATGACTCAGAAAGACTCTAATACAAATTATTATTAAACCCAGTTAGCTGTAAACACATATTTTCTCTCTGCCTTTCACAAATAATTAAACGCGAGATTACAACAATTCCACAGTTAATGAAGTGTCTTGGCTTGGATAGGAAGTCTAAGGAAAGTTGTTTATACGTATGCAGCGTGCATAAAAGGCTGAGGTGTGAAGAGGACATTAAGCTAGCTGCTGAAAACAAGCTAAATCTGCTTCAGGCAACTTCACACTTTGGTAAGCCCAAGCGGCTCTCTTCCCGAAGACATGTAATTTAAAATCAGTATTTTGCAGACTCTTGGCAAGAAATTCAGACATATTTGGCAAGAATAGTGTTCTCTGGGCAGTGTGCATGACTCCTTGTGTCTGAATATGTTTTCTCCATTTGTAACTAAAGTGTTTTACTTAGGTCATGGTTTGGTCCATTTATCTTTGATATATTTTGCCATCAGGGGCATCTGGCAAATAGATGGCCTCTAAACCATGGGTCGGTGAGTCAAGCTGTCTGTAGAGTCAGACCAGTGTTCACTTTGGCAGGTGTCTAGAAAACGAAAAAATCAGTTAGACCGGGGGGGGGGCAAACCCATTTTAGCTCAGGGGCCACATACAGCCTAATGTGATCAGTAAAATCATAGCATAATAGCCTATAAGTAACCACAACTCCAAATTGTTCCCTTTATTTTAGTGCAAAAAGTGCTTTCTGAAAATGTTCACATTTAATGAACTATGTTTTTACAGAACATTATGAACAATCTGCCATTTCAGACATATAAGTGTTAACAGTTTTATGCTTCAGTTTATCATTTACACGTGCATTATAATGTACAGATCACAGTGTATCTACAGAGGCAGAAGACATTTACACACGTATTTTATTTTATATATATTATTATTTCCACATCTGTGTAGTAATCCTGACACACCACCATATAGAATGGGAACTATTAAGGAAGAAGGTAAGGCTATCCCCCTGCTTTTTAAATGTATATATATATACATTTTTCATGTAATACATACAAAATATCATGTTCATGTAATACATAACAAATACAAAGGACTTGTGAATATTGCAGTGAATGTCTTCTCTGTAATCTTAACAGTTTGCAAAGTCACCCCGTGGGCCGGATTGGACCCTCAAGCAGGCTGGTTCTGGCCCGCGGACCGTAGGTTTGAAACCCCTGAGTAAGACTGTGTCAAAAAAAAGGAATAAATTGTTTACCCAATGATCTCGACTTTATCAATGACACTAATATGTCACAGCCGCTTATCTTGATTGACATTCTTGTTTTTGGCATCCAGAGGCCTCTCGCTGATGCTCGACAACTCCATAATCATGTGTCAATCACTTCTGTCAGAGAATTTCGAGTAAACACATTGAAAATAGGTTTGGTTCCTGTCTTTCAACGATTAGAAAGACCACCAAATACTATCATCAGACAGCGAACCTGCATTTTAAACTATGTTGCAAGGCGCAACGTATTTGAATAATGTTTACTGATTTACTCATGGTTAACATTAATTGAAACTGTTAGTAATTTTAATCAATGTTTTATGGCATCATTTAGTTAAAACATGCCATCAGTTAAAATGCTGACTTATACTGAAAAAACAGAAGTTTACTTCCGGTTTGACTCCAGCCTGTGTTTATTTTGAAAAGCTTTCCGGAAGTAATGTCCGAAATACTAACAGTAACTTGACTACAGAGACGTAACGTAACGGATAAAGCCGTTAAGATGACCAAATGAAAAGACATGAAGGAGAATATGTAGAGAAGAGGTGTGTTTAGTCATGAGTTGAATGTGCAATGCAAAGATCCTCTGTTTAGTGTGACGTCGGACATTGAAGAAACCACAGCGGAAGTCATCAGCAACAGAGCCAGCAGACGGGAGGAGCCAATCTACCGTATTTAAAGACGAAATGTGCTTTGTTGTGTCTCTCTTTCACCTACTCCTCGGCCGGACATCTGCGGAGGGACAACAGCTGTGTTCCTCCTCTTTCGAACGATTCCTGTTTGTAAAAATACCGTGCCTTTTACTACATTAAAGTAACCTATTTGAAACTTATAGTCGAGACTCATTGTTCTCATTATTTTAACTAGTTCTCTCCTGGACGCGAGAAAAACGAATATGCTAATAAAACATAACAAAAACGGAACAGAACTATAATCCATGTGTAGCCGGGAGGCCAATAAGGAAGTGCCACACACTGCAGTTCATATATTGGCCGATAGGCGATGACTGCAGAAAGGATCAATTTCCATAGCTCCCCATGTTAAAATTCCCAACTTCACAGCAGAAATAAACATGTTATATCTCTCACAGGCTCCGCCCTCTACTGGACTCTATGGGTACTACCTTATCATGCAAGCATTCACCTACTGAGATTTCTATGGACGTAGCCGGCCCCGGGGCGGGCCTACCTGAATGCGTGCGCATCTCACTTCCGTATAAAAGGAGGCCTCGCCTCCTGACCACTATCCTTTACTCTTCAGCGAGCGGAGGTGATAAACCTAGCACTGAGTCCGAGACGTACTATTGAGAGAAAGGAAGAAAGTGAGACTATTTTTGAAAATGGAGCCTCTCCTGGAGCATCGCAATTGCCCGTCGTGCCCTGGCCTGATTGCGGGAGCAGATCTGCATCGGCAGTGTTTCCAGTGCCTGGGAAAGGATCATGCCGAGCAGGGAGTGGGTCAGACACCGGCCTGCGTTGCCTGTCGCTCGATTCCGATGCTGAACCGCCGGCATCGTGCGGAGCACTTCAGCCTGCAGGTGCACGCAGAGGAAGAGGAGGAACTCGAGGTGGTGGACATGGACGACCTGGAGGACGAGCCATTCAAATTCGTCCTTCCGAGGGACCGAGTGGTCGACTTCGTGGAGGAGGATGACATCTCCTTGTCCGACACCCCCGGTTCCGACGTCCAGGAGGGCCCAGCACTCAGGTCTGCGCGTCTGGACTTTCCAGCGGTGATGACCCAGGCAGCGGAGCGTGTAGGATTACCACTCCCCCCACCGCTGCCACCGAGGCCTATAAACCGCCTTAGGCAGGGGTTTTACGGCCCGGTGCTTCCGGCGCAGCCGGCCTTCGTTTCGCCCCCGTTGCCAGACATCTGGCAGTGTGTGGAGGCGACATGGCCTCCATAGCAAACAGACCGAGCGGATCTCCTTGGAGCCCCCGTTTCCACGGAAGGGCTCTTTGGGTCTATAGCCTCGGTCACCCAGCGTTTCAGCCGTCTGGAGGAGGAGAGGCTGCAGCTTAGCCGCATGCTGCCGCTGGCTGCTCCCCGGCAGGAATCGCAGCGTATTCCTCCGCGGGCGGCGGAGCGCAGCTCAACAGCAAGACGGAGGGAGAGGCGCCGGTACATTAATCCCGTATCTGTAGCGCCCTCCGCTTCTTCGACCCACCCCGTGGGACCAGCGTACCGGCACTCACGGGGTCGGGCTGCCTGGCCACGGCAGTCTCAGCAGCAGCAGAGGACCGCCGGATGGGGCGCTCCACCTGCACGCAGCTGACTGGCGGGGGGAGGAAGCGTCTCAACGGGTCTCTCCACCCAGGACGCTAGGGTGAATCCCGCCTCCTCCCTGTTCAATGCCCAGGTCCCTGTTATTAGAAAAACTAATAAAGAAAAAGGTGACCTGTATCCAAGTCTGAGTGTCATTTGTTTTCACAATCCTGCACTCACACACGTTGTTGACTGTACATATTCCCCACTCGCTACCCCGGTTGTTTCTCCTGAAAAGGAGATAGCTAGTGGGCATGCTCAGATGAGAGAGATAAACCGCAGGAAGCGCTATAGAAACGCTATGCGGGTGCAGGGGCTTGTTGGTCGGCGCATTATGGTTAGAGAACACACTGCGCTCAAAATAAAGGCTCCAATTAATGCAGTTTACCATAGTGGTAAGAGCTGCATTATGGCGGAGCCTCCGCTCTCTCAGGAACGCAGGGTGGTGCGTTCAGGGACCTCAATAAATAATCGGCCCTTTCTGTGTCGACCCTCCATGGGCAAATCTTCCCTTCACGGGATCTTTTGCGGCGGAACGGGTCACCAGAGAGTATCACAGCTTTATAGCTGCGGCCCCACAGCTGAGGGCTTGTCCATTAACTCAATATTATGGGGAATGGAAACTCAGTTGTGTACTATCAGAGTGGATGGACAGGACGCTGAAACGGGGTTATTCACTCCAGTTTTGCAGCATCCCACCTCCATTCAGAGGCATGCGAGAGGTAATTCTGTCATCTCAGGAGGAGATGGGTTTCCTCTCAGCAGAGATTCAGGCCCTGGTGCAGAAACAGACAGTGTCTGTTGTGCATCCTCAGCACAGAGAAAGGGGGTTTTATTCCATGTACTTCCTGGTTCCCAAGAAGACAGGGGAATTCAGACCTATTCTCGATTTGCGCAGCCTGAATCTTCACATTTGCCGCAGGAAATTTCGCATGTTAACCATAAAACAGTTAATGGGGCTGGTGCAACCGGGCGATTGGTTCACCACCATCGACCTGAAAGACGCATACTTTCATGTGGAGATTGTGCCAGAGCACAGGAAGTATCTGCGCTTTGCCTTTCAAGGGATAGCCTACGAGTACAACAGACTCCCGTTCGGCTACTCCCTATCCCCACGCACATTCAGCAAATGTGTGGCCACAGCGCTTCAACCGCTGCGCGCCCAGGGCATGAGAGTTTTCTTTTACATAGACGACCTCATAGTCATGGCTGGGTCCCGGGAACAGGCAATGTTTTGCACAGCACAGTTGATCACACACCTAACCAAATTAGGCTTTGCGATCAATTGGAAAAAGAGCACCCCCATACCTCACCAACAGGCGTTGTATTTGGGAGTGGTGCTCGATGCAGGCGCGCTGCGTGCCACCCTGTCAGAGAGCAGACGTGCGTCCCTTCTCCGGGCGGTGCACAGACTGCGACAGGGGGCGACAGTGACAGCTTTAACTGTCATGCAGACTCTGGGTCTCATGGCGGCTGCTCACGTTGTGGTCCCGTTGGGGTTACTGCATATGCGCCGCCTGCAGAGGTGGTTCTCCAGCCTGCGTTTAGATCCCAAGAGGCACAAACGGTGGCTGGTGACCATCCCCCCCTCAGTGGAGGGCAACCTCCGGTTCTGGGGGTCTCCCGGGCGCCTCCGGAGGGGGTCTCCACTGGGGCGGGTAACCTCCTACATCACAGTGTTCACGGACGCATCCAGAACAGGATGGGGAGGGACCTGCCTGAAGAGGGCTATAGGTGGGCGCTGGTCTCTAACAGAAACACGACACAGCAACCTCCTAGAGCTACGGGCGGTAGTGTTAGTCCTCCAGCATTTCATGCCCCTAATTCAAGGGAGACATGTACTGGTCAGGAGCGACAACAGCACCACAGTGGCTTATATCAACAGGCAGGGCGGAGTCCGCTCCGCCGCCTTGTTGGCCACAGCGGAGAGGCTGTGGTTATGGGCATCAGAGATGGTGTTATCTCTGAGAGCCCTCCATATCCCGGGACTGGAGAACAGGGGGGCCGACCTCATGTCGAGGGGCGGCCCCCTGCCAGGCGAGTGGGTGCTTCACCCAGAGGTGGTGAAGCAGATCTGGGCCCAGTTCGGGAGAGCGGAAGTGGATCTGTTCGCCAGCCGGCGCAACAGCCACTGTGCCCTGTGGTTCTCCATGGCCCTGAGCGACGACCCGCCCTTGGGGGTGGACGCGTTTGCACACGAGCCATGGCCAAAGAAGCTGCTCTACGCCTTTCCACCGCTGCGTCTCATTCTCCCTCTCCTGGGGAGAGTGAGGCGAGAACGTCTGGCAGTCATTCTGGTAGCGCCGGATCGCGTCGGGGCTCCGTGGTACTCAGAGATGACACAGATGAAGGTGGGCCAGCCCTGGGCGATTCCCCAGTTCTGGGGGGCAATGTCTCAAGAGGCAGGTGCAATCGGGGCGTTACCCACTCTGGGCCGTCCTCTTCAGGCTTGGCTCCTGAGAGGGACAGGCTGAGACAGGGTGGATTGTCTGACAGCGTTATTCAGTCTATCCAGGCAGCTAGAGCTGGATCCACCACAGCCTGTTACAGGCCAAAGTGGCTGGGATTCCAGCGATGGTGTGAGGAGCAGAAAATAGAGCCCCTATCTTGTGAGTTAGGCTCTATTTTGTCCTTCTTACAGTTATTGGTGGACAGAGGACTAGCTCATTCTACTATAAAAGTGTATGCAGCAGCCATCTCGTCCTGTCATGAGGGATTCAACGGCAGGTCAGCCTTTTCTCATCCACTGATGTTGCGGTTTTTACAGGGGGTCAGGAGGCTGCGTCCAGTAGTGCGCGCCTCCACCCCGCAGTGGGACCTGCCGCTGGTGCTCGAGGCTCTGGTCACAGAACCATTTGAGCCTCTGGAGCTCTCCTCCCTGAAAGCACTGTCGTGGAAGACAGCATTGCTACTTGCCTTAACGTCAGCCAAAAGAGTGTCCGAGTTAACCGCTCTGTCGGTGCACCCGAGCTGTTTACTGATTCGGGGTGACCAGAGCGGCGCGACACTCAGACCGAACCCCTCCTTTGTGCCCAAGAGCCTAAGGAGTGCGTTCAGGTCGAGGGTTATTCAGTTGGGGGGATTTAGTCTTCCTCCCCATGGTGGGGCCAGGGAAGCTAAATTACACCTCCTCTGCCCGGTGCGTGCGTTAGCATGTTATGTAGAGCGCACAGCTACCCTGAGACGCACTGAACAGCTGTTTGTGTGCTTCGGGGGCGGGGTGACTGGAAAAGCTCTGTCCAAGAAACGCCTGGCAGGCTGGCTTTGCGAAGGCATTGCACACGCCTACGAGCAGGCAGGGAGAGCCTGTCCCATGGGGGTCCGTGCGCACTCCACACGAGCTATGGCTGCATCAACAGCCTTATTCAACGGTGTGAGTGTGGAGGATATATGCACGGCGGCGTCTTGGTCAACGCCAGGCCCCTTCATAAAGTTTTATCTCTTGGATATGTCTGGCTCTTTCTCAACGTCTGTGCTTGCTGGGGCAACACAGGACTGGTGAGGAGGGGGGGGGGGGCTGTTGGTCAGTGGGCATCTGACCCTCTCCCCGGGCGTAAATGCCCTTACGTTTCTCCGGACCCCTGGAGGGTCGCGGGGTGACGTGGGGTGCTCTGGGCCCTTTTCAGGGCTGGAGGGCTCCCCTCGCCTGCCTGGGGGCAGGAGGGGGAGAGCCCTCCATACTATAGTCCCTACACACTCTGCACGGGGTCAGTGTTTGAGTGTGGGGACATAGGGGGCACTTGCGTTCTCCCCGTGCTCTTTAGGGACTCAGGAGGGAGAGTGCATAGTGAACCCATACAGGGCTGCGGGCTTTTTCCTGTCGGCCTACAGGCGGACGCAGGGGGGCCCTCAGCACTGTTTTTCGAGCACACTTTTTTCACGAGGCAAGCGCGTCAGGGTGTGCTCTATCAGCCGCAGCCCAGACTTCTCCACGGTTACAACCGAGGGAGAGGTGAGTGAGGCGCAGTGGCTGCTAAAGCCGGTCAGGGACAGTGAGGTGGAAGGGTGTGCTGGACGACAGTGCGTGCATACATCGGGGCACCGCCCACTGTACCCATAGAGTCCAGTAGAGGGCGGAGCCTGTGAGAGATATAACGCCGGGTTACGTATTGTAACCCTTGTTATATTAACACAGGCGGAGCCCTCTACCTTGGGGCACTGTCTGTCCTATACCGCTCGCTGAAGAGTGGTGTAGGATAGTGGTCAGGAGGCGAGGCCTCCTTTTATACGGAAGTGAGATGCGCACGCATTCAGGTAGGCCCGCCCCGGGCCGGCTACGTCCATAGAAATCTCAGTAGGTGAATGCTTGCATGATAAGGTAGTACCCATAGAGTCCAGTAGAGGGCTCCGCCTGTGTTAATATAACAAGGGTTACAATACGTAACCCGGCGTTTCTACCCCTGGATGCAATACAAATTATTCAGGATATAGTTAGATTCCACCTTCATGATTATTAATTGTTGAGTGAATTGTTTTATAACGTGACCCTTTTATTTATATTAGGTCTTAAAGGTTTTGCATAAATTAGGGCGTTTACAAAGTTCCAAACAAAACAAACCTTACACCTTCACCTCATGTTTTCTACAGGCTTTATCCAATAAGAATATTTTTTGAAGCCCAAAATGTCCCTAGTCAAGCACAAGGGTTCATAGTCCAGTCTTTGCTTTTGCAGAAGACAATGGGTTTACGATATGAGCACTCACCCAAATCATTCATATCACTCATATGTGCTTGTTAAGGCACAATGCTGCAGTGGCCTCCGCTGTCACTGAATAGATTAAAAATCAGCTAGTCTCTGCTCTCCTTTAGTCTCCATGACTTTACAAATGCATAATCCAAAAGCTTGTTCTGTATAACATCATTATTTTAAGAGAATGGCAATGTAATGCTATTAAATATACCTTATCCTCATACAAAAAATGGGTAATAAAAGGACATGAAGAACATTTTAATCAAATTACCGAAAACAAGAAAGTCTAACAACCACTGGTAATAAGGAAACCTTGTCTTTGATATAAGCTCTGTTCCATCAGTCTTACCATTCTTTCATTCAAATATTTGTTTCGTTTAAGAGTGTGCTCGGATTTGGTATAAGCAAGTCTAGTTTATTAACAATAACTACAATTAATGATAATGTATCTAAATAAAAATCATTAGGAAATGGATAATGGTAATATGCTGGTTTTGTAATTCTGTTGATGTGGGTTTTTTAATTTTGGTCAGAGTCCAGATCTATACAGAGATTTCTAACATTGTTTGATGTGTTGAACATTAGGCTTTTGAGTTTAGTGCTAACATCATTCCTTTCCTTTTTGGTACCAAAAATAATTGTTTCTGTTTTGTATTTACAGAACATTTGGACCAATTGCCATTTTTCAGAGAATGTACTGGTCCACAGTGGTCAGGGCTTATTGTAATGTAGATCTGAGTGTCATCTGCATAACTATGCTATGATTAGCTGGTGTATATGTTGAAAGGTAAAAGCCGATACAAGAGGAAGCTGGTAGCTGTTGGTTAACTTGGAGAGTCCAGTTAGCTTGATGCTAACTGGACTAACTGGATATTGCTTGTGTTGTTAGGAGATCTCGCCACTGCATGCTAACTTGTGGATGTCTTGAAGCAGTCCTGAAGGGAGAACAGCGCAAAAAGACAACGTCAACTTGAGGCTTTTCTTCTCATTATGGTCAGTTTTCACAGCAAGGTTTTAAGAAATTGAATATCAGGTAAAAGGAAATGTTGAGAGTTAAGACATCGGAAATATAATCCAATGACTCAATTAGCATGATCCCAATGAATCAAGTTGAATTCGTACTACAGTATCCACTCATTTTCAAACAGTTACATTTTTTTCAGCAAGCCCTCTTGAAAACCTACATTTGATTTGATTTGAAAAAGACGAAAACTAATGCCCAATATGGGCAAAGGTTGTGTTTTTCTCCTTGTTTTTCTTTGTATGTTCTCCGAATTCTAGTGACTGAAAACTTTTAATGTGATTCCTTTTTGACAAACAGCGTCAGTCTGACCATGTTCCATCTCCTATCCAAAAAACAAACAACAATGTGAGAATATAGCTTTGATTTGGCACCTCTCAGAGTCAGGACGGATGTCAGAACAAATTATCCTTGTGTCTCAACTTTGAGGGAAACATTTGCTGTGACTCACTGTTGGAATAAGAATCCTTTTGTCCACCGCTGAGAGTGTGTCTGCATTTAACCTCTGGCATTAACCACATCTTTCTCCAGGCTCCACTCACCTCTGCTGTGCTCCTTGCCTCACAAGTTATGGGTACCATTAAAAATGCACACACACCCCCTCTCACTCACAAACACAGTGTAAACCCTGGATGGGTATATGTGCCATTAAATCTTATGGGCCAGTGCCTTGATCCAAGGACGAGCCTGCTGGCTTTTTTACAGCTCAATATGTACCAGCCAGCCAAGTGTGAGGCTGTATCATCGCTGCCATCTCTGCTATCATCAAACACGCTGATATAAACTGGGTCACCAGGAGTACAGGGTTTAAATGACTGTAGATGAGAGCAACCAATCCAGGCACCTTCCCTCTAAGTCATAGCCCCGCCCATGTTTGGGTGGAAACATTTGCGGTCATTTGACTGGCGGTAAATACGGAGTTGGGAAGGAGCCCAAATACGATGTTCCGAAAGACAAACGATTAAACAACCTCATTGGAGATCGATGATCGGCGTGGAATTATGGTTAATAATGGGTCATTTAAATCAATAGGGGATGGATGTCCGGTCTGCTATATGCATAGCTTAAGTTATATTTGATCAGGATTTATCTTTTAACGCCCACATAAAATCAATTTCAAGGACCGCCTACTTCCATCTACGTAACATTGCAAAAATCAGGCATATCTTGCCTCAAAACGATGCAGAGAAACTAGTCCATGCATTTGTTACTTCAGTCAGTTAAGTTGCTTCAGCTGATTCAAAATGCTGCAGCACGTGTACTAAGGGAGTGCATGTACGTAGACACGTTGTGCCTCTCCACCTCTGTTCCTTACTTCTTACTTGCTACCCCTTTCCCTCAACCTATCCTAAGGGAGTGCATGTACGTAGGCACGTTAGTTTTGCTGCTAATGGCTTAGACTGTTGGGGGACACCTTACTTCTTCTTTCTGTCTGTCTGTACCTGTGTACTCTCATGTTCCGATTAACCCAGCTTCCCCCAAATGTCTTTTTGGCGTCTATATCTACGCTGGGATCCTGAGTCGTGGCTGATCCTGTTGCTGCGGTCCTGTGTCCTCGATCCTGAATCATGTGTCCTGGATCCTGCATCCTGAGTCCTGGATCCTTAGTCCTGGATCCTTAGTCCTGAGTCCTGGATCCTCTATCCTGAGTCTTGGACTTCGAGTCGTGGCTGAACCTGTCTCTGCGGTCCTGCCTGACTTTCATCATACTACTTCCCTGATGACTCCCACAGGATTGTTGACATCCTCGTGGATTCATCTTCTTATTACAGACACATGCATTTCCAAACATTCGGTCTACCCAGAGTCGTATAATAGGAGAGTTCTGTCATCTCCGTTCACTCCAATGGACCACTTTTTTACAGCAATGGCGGATCGTGTAGCCTCTCATTCGTTCCCCGGAAGTTAGCGCAAAGGCTAGCAGAGCTGTGGAGTTGTAGCATAATAGACCGTTCGTGACGGACTTTTAAAGGTAAGAAGAAGTTTAAAGATTTATATTGCGGATATTATCAGTACATCTGATTCAAATTAACATGTGTATTAAAGGATGTCAGTGGATTATCCCTAAATTAGTAGATTTAGGGAACTTTTACAGATAACAGATTAAGCTAGGATCCCGGATCAAATTAGCAACACACGTTGAACAGCCTTTTAATTGTAAATTCCGTTCTCTTAATGTCATTTCGTCCAACGTTGTTGAATTAGAGAAGAGGGGCTTCTAAACGGGATTGTATGCGGGGGTGGAGGGAGTTAAATATTAGATCAATATAACTTTGGTGCGTGTAAGAGTGAGTGTTTTTAGCAGAGCCATATTGTGTGCTTGTGATTATGTTGATTATTACCTGTCTGTATAATGTTGCAGCTCAGCTGATTTTGGATTGATGGCAAAGGGAGAGGGACTTATGTGAGAGTGAAAACACAAGGTACATTTAATACTACTGTTTTATATAAGTAAGCATACTAAACATGTATTCTATCACTGTATTATCATCAAAATGTGCCTGCGGAGTGACTTGAGGTTACTTCACACACAGAACAACTCAGTTTTGTCTGCCCACATACATATTCCATAGTGGTTGAATACACAGTATTAGGAAACACTTTATACTTAATGGACATGTTATACTCATTACATACTGTATATAAAATATGACCAATAATGTGAGACAACTTTATAGAAATTCACATCACATCTGTTACTGATGCCATTTGTCATACTTTGTTAAACTCACAAATAATAAAGTTCCATAACTTCAGTTGGGAAACAAAGACCACACCTTATCTCCCCAAGGCAATTTCCCATCCAATAGGTGTGCTATATAGGTGTGTATAACCCTTTCTCCTGTTACTCCCTCTTTCAGCACAAGAACCAGAGGGGGATTCAATGGAGCCTGAATACCTGCACTGAGACCCTCACCCTGCACCCTGAGTCTCAACTCTCAGTGTTTTTCAAGCCTTTCCCTGTTTTTTTTTATTAAACAAAACATTAAGCTTTCCCAATGGTGTGGTTTTTGTTTTGTGAAAAAGTGCAAATGCAGTGTTTGTATATAATATAATAACCTCACATATTTTTTTGCTGTTGGTCGTGAAATTGCTCCTGCTGACTTGAGCCAGACATTTTTTCCTCCGCTTTGTGTCAGTGGGGAAGCCGTACATTCATACTCCTTTCTCTGAGCGATTTGAGCATCCCCAGGCAGCACAGCAAACCATGGTGGCGACTAGGAGGCAGCACAGCAAACCAGGACAACACGGAGGAAAAGGCACAGACAAACTGCATGATATGCTATTCAGTGTTTATTGAATTCCATGTATTTGCATTGGATGTTCCTAAAACAACACATTTAACATCATCATCATCATGCTGCTGCTGCTGCTAGTCCTTTGATAGTCACCTGTCGGTCTCCTGTCCTTTCTGAAAACCATAAATATGACATTAGTCATTTAGATAACTTGTGTCCTCAATTACCATGGGATTACTGAAACTACCATGAATTTAAGAAAATGGTAGAAATGTATCTAATCTGAATTTTGAAGCATTCCTTTAGATCCCCTCCCTCCTAAATATATCAATAAACATTAGAAAGTGATGCTCTGCTGACTACCATACAAGTTTAAGAAGATAATATTAAAGAATTCAAAGCTATAAATAAACAGCAACAGGCTCTTTAACCAAGGCACTGTTAGCCTAACATGTAAACTAGTTGTAAACTAGTTGTTCACACTAATCCTAATATTATCACTTAATATTAGCAAATTCTATTTTATTTTTTAAAACATATTGATGTAAATACATACACATATCGATTTGTTGTATAAATATTGCAAATCAAAACCTTTATTCACTAATAATTACCAAAAATCGTAGTTCTATCTCCTGTTATCAATGCATTCCATTGCCCGCCATGAACTTCCGGGGAACGATCCTCGTCTACATGAACTGTACATGAACCACGTGACGATAACCGTTTTTGGACTTCCGGTGTCGTAACTCTTCTATTATACGGCTCTGGGTCTACCTACCTACCTATGCTGTAAAATGTATTATCTCTTCGATTTATTCACGGCATCTATTGCACGTCTGTCCGTCCTGGGAGAGGGATCCCTTCTCTGTTGCTCTCCCTGAGGTTTCTCCCATGTTCCCCTTTAAACTGTGGGTTTTCTCTGGAAGTGTTTCCTTGTGCGATGTGAGGGTCTAAGGACAGAGGGTCTAAGGACAGAGGGTCTAAGGACAGAGGGTGTCGTATTGTCATACTGATATTCTGTACAAACTGTGAAGTCCACTGAGACAAATGTAACATTTGTGATATTGGGCTATATAAATAAACATTGATTGATTGATTGATTGATTGATTGATTGATTGATTGATTGACAGTTTTTCCATCCTCTCTCTGAAGGCCACAGATCTTTCCTTTTACCGTCCTTTTTTCTTAAAAACTCAAATCATAACTCATAACCTTTTAGTTTTAGTTTGAGGTGCCATTCACAGCACAGCAGCTTTAGGCATGATGAACCTATGCTTCGTTTTCACCAGAAAGTGGGCGGGACCGAGTATTGCCGTTCTCATCTATCCAAAATAGGTACATTCCCAGGAAATATATGGCCGAAAAACTAAAAGGGACCAGCGTTTTCTACATGGCTAACGTTTATCTACAAGAGACATCCGATATTTTTAAAGCACTAAAAGTTCCCAAAAATGGTCCTCGCTATTTAAACCCAGACTCATCCCTGCATGATAGCGAGGTTTTGCAAACACAGCTGGCCAACATTACATACATGAATACACCCATGTGGTCCCCACTATTCCCCTCTTACTCTCTCTCTACACACACACACACACACACACGCACACACCCACACACACACACACACACACACACACACACACACACACACAAACACTGAGCTTCAACAGATGACGACAGAAGGCGTGTGGCGTAGTGGGTAGAGCCTTGGTCTGGGGATCAGATGGTCACAGGTTCAAACCCCACTGCAGTCAGCATGTCATTGTGTCCCTGGGCAAGACCCTTCACCTCAAATTGCTCCTGTGGGGAGTGTCCACAGTATTGTGTATGTAAGTCGCTTTGGATAAAAGTGTCTAACAAGTAACATGTAATAATAATAATGACTGAAGCCAAACTGTCTGAAAATAAACAACTGGCGCTCATAAGAAAAGGAGGATTATTATAAGAGTATTAAATAGGTGATTAAATGGCCTGTATGGCACCTATGCATCTCATTAGACCCTTATTAAATATATGCATCTCATTAGATCTTTATTAAATCTCATTGATCTTTTAAAGTTTTGTCGGTGCCATGCCATTGTTCAGACGATCAATTTGAAATTCTGAAAATAGCGCAAGCGATTTTGTCTGACTGCCTGTTACCCTGTAAACAAATGCCCATTCCAGTTCCCCTGGAAATACACATAACAAACAGAAGCACATGGAGTATTAGTATTTAAAATGCGATACATATGACACAGTACTGTAGATAAAGATAAGATTATAGTCTGGCTGATCACATGTTGTAACATTGAACAAATGTAGGTGCATCTGTGCAGCACTTTTTCAACAGCACAATGAAAACATAATGAAAATGTCTCCACTCACATTAAAGAGGACATATTTTGATCCTTTTCAGGTTCCTATTTGTATGGTGCTCCTCTACTGTGACATGTCTCCATGCTGCAGCACCTCTTTTCACCCTCTGTCTGAAACCAGAGCCCAGTCTGCTGATTGGTTAGCTGGCCGGCTCTGTTGTGATAGGTCAACCGATTAGAATGTCCCGTCCCTTAGACCATAATGTACAATGTGTTGAAGCGCTAGTCATAGAAGCACAGGTGTTACATAGTGATGTCACTATGTTCAGAAAGAAAACAAAGGAGTCCAATCAAGGCCTTACAAGCAGCGAGGGAGTGTGTGGGAAAGAAACTCCCTCTGGAGGGAAGTTTAGGATGTTAGCCTTTGAAGACCATTTACGTGCACACAAACCTATATTACACTCTAGAGCAGGGATGGGCAAATGGCCGCAAATTAATCTGTGACGCGTTTGTGTGTATTGTGTTTGTTACCCGGGGAAACCCTCACAAGAAACACCGGCTGTTGTTATGCCTGCTGTGACGTTAAGTTGCCGCTTGTAATTATGCCGTTATAAGCTTAAAGTTGTGTTTATCATCTGAAACAAGTTTAATATTCTAAAAACTAAGACTTTGTTTACTTGAAATCAGATGAAAACAAACTGTCACGGACCCTGCCGTGTTATCTATGATTACTATACGCTTTTCATTCATAATTTCAGCCGGAGGGAGGGGGAGGGGGAGCGGCGCTGAGGAACAGCAGAGTGCGGGTTGACATTCCCCTTATTGTGCGTCAGCAGAGGCTACAAAGTGTCTCAGGTTCAAGTTAGACAACTAATGTCTGGGTTAGTGTTCATGACTTCATGTCATCTTAATGGTTCATCTCAATGCACACACATGTTCCGTGCTTTCCAATAGTTTAAAATAGTTGTATTCCACTGTTAAATAACCTGTTCAATACAAACATGCCACTTGTACAAATTAAACAACATTTCTGTGAACTGATATTTGTTTAGTGAGCTTATTAGAGGATGTTCCCTGAAAGATTGTAAAATGTCAATGAAGACTTAGTATATTTGTTAATAATTACATACAATACATGGAATTTGTGTGTGTGTGTGTGTGTTCCAAGTGAATCTGCGCCCCCCTGGTGGCCAGTACATAAATGATGTGGCCCCCACCACCATCAAAGTTGCCCCTCGCTGCTCTAGAGGAAAGGAAAACCCACAAAAAGCATAACAGGAACTCCTTAAAAAACATGTATAAATGGTACAATGTATTTCTTAGAAGGCAGTGAGATTGTATGAGTCTGTAGGGAACAATATAGAGAGAAAATATTGTACAGTAATTAAAGCAAACTGTGAAAAAAGGTTGAGACGTCGCCTTGTGCATGATAATCGTGGGTTTGTTTGTGTGTTTTCCTATGTGTAATTACCCGTCAGAAAAAGGCTGTGTTATCTTTTGTCCACCCTCAAATGTCCATGTGCTGCTGCTCTACAGCTCTTATTATTCAGCTACAACTTCAAATATTCAATTATCATTAACCTCCATTTTCGAGCCAACATTTCTTGTGGCAGAGGTCTCAGCGGTCCTCCAGTTGTTGAATAACAATGAAAACATCTTAATTGGTTGCTATCATTCTAATAGCAGCTTTACGCGGGGTTAAAACGGCATATTAAAGTTCGTTCAATACGAGTTAGGGATTCAAATTAAGGAGAAACACACTTGAGCCTAGTAATAAGCCTCAATAAGCAGCGTGTGTCAAATGTTATTTCATCTTTGTAAAAGTAGAGTTAAAAATATACTGAATGAACATTAGCATAAGCAGTGTGGGGAATGGGAAACCGTCCGATAAACGCGTGTCGCAAGTTGGGGATGCTGTAGGTGAATACTGGTGTGCTGCAACTTCCTTTTCCTGTTGTCCATTACTTTGTGCTAAGCCTTATAAAATAGTTCCCATGTTTTATATTACCCTGAAATGTTTTGATTGGTAGAAATGGTTTTCACATTATAAGGTGTGTGTGACCGACGGATGAGGAAGAACGACTGTGTGTTCTGAACTGTACAGACGTTATTATTCCCTCAGATCAGTTTGAAAAGTGAACATGTAGAATATGTGTGGAATCTGTAACACAAAGACGAAGTAAAAATAAATACATGTATTAAATGGATATCATAAAAGAACATTAAGGCCAGCGGTTAATCCAGCTACATGTCGACACATGCCTATTCCCTGTGCTGCCTCGTAATGAAGCAGTAAGCTGGTTGCTAACTGCTTCATTACACAATGAGAACAATATTCGGGATATAAACACACCAACAAGTTAGCTGGAGAAGAAAATCTGCAACTTACATTTTCATGAATGCATGTCCAAGACTCTCAGTTAGCAGTCCGCTCCAGGTAGATATGTTCCTGCCTCTACTGTGGTCAGGTGGGCTATGGGTGAGTCCATTCCAGCACCCTCACCTCAACATACCCTGTTTCAGTGTCTA
>CALSBZ010046694.1:5349-16833 GCA_943591055.1 Gobionotothen gibberifrons
CACACACACACACACACACACACACACACACACAGTTCCAATAAGCTCCACGTGAATGGGCCGGGTGGTTTGGTATTGAGTTCTCTCGGGCTCAGTTTATGGGGAAGCTGCAGTGAGGGAGGGGGGCAGAGGGGGGGGGCGCATACATTAGTTTAATTGTAGTTGAGGCCTGAGACCCCGGGCACACACAGCATTCATGTAAAGTGCAGAGGTTCTAATCCACCTATTCTTATATCAGGAACATTAGAGGGAATTCCTATTAACAGGTCAGCGGTACGAGAGATGATCAATATTCATGTTTAAAAACAGAGGGTGCTGAAGGCAATGATACAAAACCGATTTGATTACATGACTTTTGACGCTTTTATGCAACTTACAATAATTGCATTCAACCATGAAGCAAACCTAAAGCAATAAATCTGCAAGAGAATTAGCCTTAAATGCTAATCAAGGGATATCTAAAGAAGTGAGATTTGTTTTGGCCAAGGTGTAGTCAAAACTGTTTTCAGTTTGCGAAAGAAGATTGTAGACTTTCTGTTTTTGCCTGGTTTGTAGACTGTATGTCATACGAGTACTATAGGCCTATATTGACCTCATGTGTGAGCCTGCTGTTGTTGGTGCAGGTGAACAGCCAATGGAGGAACTCTATGGTCCAAATGCAGTTTTGGAAGCCATTATCTATTGTCTGATGACGATTCAGCTTTTCATTAACTTAATGTAAGAATCGGAGCAAACTGAATGAACTGGCTACTTGTGAAACAGTCCAGAGATGGAGGTTGTCTACTTACCTCTCGTATCTCAATGGTTCTGTAAGAAATGAGCACAGATGATATAATACTGTATTTCAAGAGATTGGGATGAATAGCCCAAAATAATTTCGATTTAAATCAAACGCTGACTTTAATTAAGTGTATCATGTCAACAAATGTCACATAAATGTATTAGGTTAATTGAAAGAAATAATATCAAGTTTAAATAAAAAATACTTAATATGATTCCCTTCAACTAACCTTATAACATGTTGTGACATTAGTTACAAAACTTAAATTAAATTAAATGTTTCAGTTTTTTCAGTGTAGTATATATTTGACGGACAAACGGAATCAGGTTTGATAAATAGATATGAAGAGTGGGGTGTCAATAAAGCACCGATGCTTGGTACTGGCTGTGTTCTTTTTATATTATTGCTCACTGTTCTGGATCACAGGATCCAAATATCCCCTTTGTTTTGCTTGGTGGTACACTGTAAAAACTGTTGCTTTGGTAAAAAAAAAAAAAAAAATGTGTCAACAGTTTCCGAGTAATTGTAAGAGTTTTGTCAACTTTTGCATTTTTTGAGTAGGTGAAACGTACTTTTTTAGTTTTCCTCTACTCAAGAACGTGTTACTTTGCTAAAACTTAAAAAAAGCCTACAATTAAAAGCCAAGATATTAAGTGTAACCAATGCAAATAACAATCTGCTAAGAACCGCATAAGACAAGAATAAATAAAGTAAATTATATAACACAAATGAGTTGCCGGAACCTATATACCACAAACTCTTCCTGATTTCAATCCAACCCTTTAAATATTTGATAGCATTGCAACATTGCAGATTAAACTGATTTAAAAAAAAGGGAACGTTATGGACATATTAATACATTTTATTAAAATTGTATTATTTCAAAACAGTTTTCATAAAACAGTAACAAGTTTGTTTAAAAGCACAACACATCAACATACATGGAGACACATGGTTATTACTTGATGGTTTTTCCAACTGCATCTGGCTCGTGGGCAGCGTGTCACTTCATGCTGTGCATCACGAGCCTGTTGCACTTCGACCTCTGCTGTTCCCTGTAAATACAAACAAAACACTAAATTGAGTACAAATCAGGACACACCATGTGTTTTCCTCAACAACAAAAATCAAATCCGTCTTGAAAACATAACGAGACAGTTTACATTAGGCGCGTTCACACCAAGTACTTTTCCCACAAAGGTTCCTGAGAACTCTTTAGTTCTCATGAACTAAGTACAGATCGCATTCACACCGGAAATTAGTTCCTGGGGGAGGATTAGGCAAATGAAGCCGCTGACGTCACTTCTTCTTCTGCTTTGGGTTTACTGGCAGGCCGCAAACAACTTCACGGCGTATACTGCCGCCCAAAATCCCCGGCCGGAAGTCCCCGGAGTTAGGGACTGGCTTCAGTAGAAGCTGCTGGGAGTCCCAGCAGCTTCTACTGAAGCCTTCTGAGTAAATCGCCAGAACGCCGAAACCTCCTCATCTCCACCGCTCCCATGTTTTATTTTGTGTTGTCATAAGTTAGTCTCTCTGCGTTTCTGCACTGGGCTAACGCTAATGCTAATAATGCAATGTGAGGGTAATAAAATGGCGGCTTCACAAACGTTTTTGGGAGTTTGACGGGGCGTGGTTTGCATTCCGCCCAGCCAATCAGACACAGGAACCTTTTTCTCCCACGAAAGTCCCTGCTCTCTAGCAGGGACTGAAAAGGGGGTAAAAAAGGTTCTCTAGAACTAATTTAGTTCCTGGGACTTTTTGGTGTGAACGCAAACCTGTCCTGCCAACCCTATGTCCTGTCCCGTTGGGGGTCCCGCCGACCCTTGTTCCGTCGTGGGTCTCGTCTACACCTGACCCACCAGGGGTTCCACCAGCTCCTGCCCGTCCTTGTGCCCGGCCCCCTGAGTTCCCCAGCAGCCTTCGCCCTGGAGCCCGGTCTCCTGAGTTCCCCAGCCGAGGACTCCACCAAGCTCTGCCTTGCCCCCGGTCCGTCCGCCCGAGAACTCCATCATGGGCTCTGCCTTGCCCCCGGGCCGTCCGCCCGAGAACTCCATCATGGGCTCTGCCTTGCCCCCGGGCCGTCCGCCCGAGACACACATCATGGACTGTGCCTTGCCTCTGGGTTGTCGTCCCGGACCCCTCCACCCACCCTTTTGGATATTTTGGATTATTTTTTTGTGGACGTCTGGAATCCGTCCCTTGAGGGGGGGGGGGTTCTATCACGATTCTTATGTTATGTCACGTTTCTAGTTTTGTATGTCTAGGTTTGGGTTTATTTTGCTGTTCGGTTCTCCCTGTCATCTTTTCCTCCTTCTGTATTGTCTGGTCCTTCTCCCTGTGTTTTTCCTCCCTGTCGTTAGTTTCCCTGGTGTGTCTGATTGTGTTCACCTGTTTCCCTTGTGTGTCTCCTGTGATCATCAGCACCAGCCCCACCCCTGATTGTCCCCACCTGTGTCTTGTTATCCTGTGTTTAAATTCCCCAGTGTTCAGTGTCAGTTCATCTTGTCTCTTGCCATGGTCAGGTCTATGCTCTCTTTGTGCTCTTCAAAAGTTTTGTTCCTCACTACGTGAGCGATTTCATTTTGTTCTTATTTTTTGTCATCTCAACCTGAGATTCGATAGTTACCATTTGTTGTTCATCTTGCTTTTTTGGAAAGAATAAAGTATCTTACCAATACTTTACCTCTGTCTCCCGGGTCGTGCATTTGGGTCCTATATCCTAAGTGTCTGAGTTCTTAACTGTTTTCTGGGGAGGCAAATAAAAGAACAAAATTGTTACATGATGACAGTGTAACAATCATTTCAGTAGAATTCATTAAAACATCTTTAATTGAATAAATGGAATTAAAGATAATTAAAACCAACAAGTCCTCCAACTCATACGACCAAATAGGCCGATTGTTCAAGCTCAATTATTACCACCAAATATGTCGTTTGTTCAAGCGCTTAATGCGTCCTATAATTACATTTTAAAGTTTTCGCCCTCTAGTGCTCCCGTTGAATGCAAACGTTACAGATGGTCGTTTATTCACAAATAACCCTCTCTGTAAAATCCTAAATTGTAGGATAGTTTGGCCATTAAAAGGCTTTTTGATTAGATTTCTAGCGAGAAGTGCAGATTGTACTTATATGTAGGATCTATAGTTTGATAGATATTATGAAGATGATTTGAGGTATGCGGCAGCCTCCATGTAAAGTTACGGGTTGAAAACAGTATTTACGGTCTCAACGTTTTCATAATAAAACCAATGATCAAATGATTTAACAGTGATATCTGCAGTACTCAACTAAAAAACATCAGTTTATCCTTGTTAATTATATGACATTTATTGGTTTAAATTGTGTATAATGCTTTTGTGTTTTTCCCATAGGTTTTTCTCTTTCGATTCTGAGAGACACCTTTCTTTTTTCAGAGGTTTTGATAGGCTAACACATCGCCGCAATGCATGTTGGGTTATGGTGTTTATCCGATATGAAATCGAAACATTAAAAAAAAAAAAATAATAATAATACTTAATTCCGAGTGTTCTTGCTTTTCTCTTTGGAAGTCATCACATAACGGCATTGTAATACACGATTCGGCTGCATTAAATATTACATATCTGCCGTAGATATTTATTTATAGAGCCCTGATAAGAAGACCTTTTGACAAACTGTAAGAAATGCCGCCAAAACTGAATACGTGACGTGGATCATAAATATATTAGCAATTAAACAACATCTTACATTTCTTTTCCCACAACACGTCTCCTTACAGTATCAACACTAATTCGGCTGACTTTTATATTTGATCCAATTGGTATATAGGTTATATTTACACCATAATGGTGCACAGCTCATAGAAAGGGATTTTGTTGTAGTTTTTAAAGATATTATTTACTACCTTTCCAACTCCTCATGAAGTTGACTGTTACAGGTCTATACAGGTTCATGGTTCAATACATAAGCTACAAATCGAGAGACTGAAACTGTATTTTTCTTTACCGTTCTGTTTTAATTTCACAATAAAGTTAATAGTCATATTATGTTTGATATTATTATGTTTTATTAACTACACCACTGTTTTTTTAACCCGCGCCGCCTAGTGGTTAAAGCACGTTATTGAATTTTGTTGTTGAATACGTGTTATTTGATGAAAACATTTAAATATTAAGAGTAGCCTACATACAAAATTGAAAATATCAATCAGATACTGTAGTGATCTCTACAATAAAACAGTTTAGTGCAGGACGTCCAAAGATATTAACAGGAGGATGTGCAAAACAGACAAACTAATAAGGCTTTATTTAAACATTAAAGAATTCTTTAAGTTAAGGTCTTCTTTTGAATAAGAGAAAAACGTTGGGGGTATCAACAGATAAATATTAAGTCTGACAAAGTACTTAACGTCCAATATACTGCATAGTTTATGTTGGCACATGACTATCACCTTCCCTGAATTTGACTCAGGTGTAACTAAAGTCTGCTTTAAGGGTTGTTTATATTTCACATCATTAATCAAAATCTGCAAAGTAACTAAAATAAATGTAGTGTGCCGTTACTGGTGTAGTAGACATGCAATGGTAATTGGATGGGTGTGGTATCTGTAACATAAAGATAAACAGGTATGAACAAACATGTACTACAGAGGTACAATGACCAGTGACACCATGACACAGCAAACCAGGCAGACAAAGAAATCAAACAATTAGCTGGCCTATGCTGCCCTCTATTGGCCAAAGGCCGCAACAGAATGGCGATTGAAATGACACGTTATTACATAAAGTAATTAACTATTATAAACTTTCATTCAGAAACCTCATTCCAACTTTAAAATGTTACACATCTTTCTGACATTATTCGTGTTACACAACTCTTAAATCTGATTCATACTTTTAGAGATATTAAACATTGTTCAGACCTTGGTACAGAGGCCTTCTTCAGATTTAGAGTGCGTGATAGACAGCTAGAGTGGAGGACAGATTGAAATTTGCCTTCATATATTTTTTTAAAACCTGCCATAATTCCCAAATCCTACATTCCTGAGACATAATTTGTCATGAGAGACGTAGGAAAACCTCTCATAGCTTGAAAAATAAATAAAATTAAGCAAAATAATTAAACAAAATGCCTCTTGAGGGCATGAAGTGACAACATCTTTCAACATGTCTCCATTAAACCCCATTGTAAGTTCAGCCTCATCTTTCCCCACCACAGCGAGTAGCATGAAGCTGCAGCCTCGCAGACCGCAGTTTCAGACCCGCAGTTTCAACGTTCAACGTTTAACGTAATAGTGCCCAACGAATAAAATTAGATTCTGCACTGAAATGCCTCTTGGTCAAACTGCATGTTTATCTTTGGCAGCCAGGTGCATAAACACACTAACACTTGTTTTTGTTTTTGAGTAATCAAGCACCTCTTCAGAGACACATTTGATTTGATTTATTTCGAACGTGTAAAACGATTTTTAAAAAAGAATACATATACATTTAAAACATAAGCAGTATCAAATTGATGAACTAAATAGTATTGACTTACAAATGATATATAAACAAATGATCTACCCAATTACACATCCGAAAAGGCGTGGGAAGAAGTTTACCACCCCTTCTCCCAAAAACTAAATTAACATTTTTGTTTTCTTTTAACAAAATATACATCTAAATGTATGTCTACATACAATATACATTTACAATTATAAATAGATTATATCATTCTTACTACTATATATATATATATATATACTAATTTTCCAAGTTAAAAATAAGGACATACGATAACATTACCAGTTCAACTAAGGAGAAGAAAAAGCAGTAATTAAGAAAAAAGGGATGGATATCTGGCAGACAAGGTGGGAGAAAGACCAGAAAGGCAAATAGTATCATAAAGTTCAAAAGACAATCACAATCAATATTTATAATAATCTAAAAGTAGGTTAGAATAAATTATGGATGATTGTTTTGTTTTATTTGATTTATTTTAATCTAAAAGTAGGTTAGAATAAATTATGGATGATTGTTTTGTTTTATTTTTATTTATTTTGTGGTTTATTTTAGTTTTCGTTATTTTGTTTATTAGAGATGGAATGACATGGTGATGAGATCCACCTTTTAAAAAAGAGAAGAAGGCTCCTGAAACTGCTGGTCTGAAACTGCGGGTCTGAAACTGCGGTCTGCGAGGCTGCAGCTTCATACTATTGACCACAGCAGCCGCACACCTTTAGTTAATCTGCCAAAAAGGCCACATTATTAACCCGAAAGTACACAAAAAGTACACTTCAGATGCTCAATTTCCTTGACATGCTTCACGCTTTGAAATTTCACCGATATCTGTTACGGTAACTACACGGTCCCCCAAACTTTGCTTGTATATCACCGGTCCATGACTCAACAGCTTTACGCCAAATCTGAGATCTCACCAGGCTGTTGCCATGGAAACGCATCCCTCGCCATAAAACACGATGTCGCTGTAGCTCCAATGGACACGGTTCGGTCGTCCCACAATCTTCACCTGTATATCATCTCTCCATGCCTCAACAGCTCTACGTCAAATCTGACATCTCACCATATGCCGTTTCCATGTCAGTTTCCATGGAAACGCATCCCTCGCCATAAAACACGATGTGGTCGTAACGCCTATGAAAAGGGTCAAAACAGCACCAGACTTCAGATAATGGTTAACGGTCCAGCCCTCAACAGCTCTACGTCAATTATGGGGTGTCATCATATGCCGTTTCCATGGAAACGCATCCCTCGCCATAAAAGTCCCATCCCTCGCCATGTCGCCAGAAGTGGCATGATTTTGTTCTCAGGAGGGGACTTTGAGAGAGTATTACCCAGAAAGTAGCCTACTTCATTGTATTGCAGCAGTCATAGGACTGAGTCAAACAGTGTCAGTTTTATTAAGAACTTATGGTACAAATGACTTGTATTGCAAATAAAGCAGAAAAAAACATGCATTATTTTACTCTTGTACAGCGATTACCGTAAAGGCGCTATTAATTGCGCACTCAAAAATGAATAGCTGCTGATTTGACCAAGCGAACGCGTGAAACGGCTGAGTTGACCGCAGTTATGCAACAGCAACCGAAGCTAAACGGACTATCTTGACTACTTGTTGCTATCCTATTGTGGCATAAGCCGTTTTCTGCAGGCACATTTTACCTTTTCATTATGATTCTACTTGTGATAGTCGGACAGCACAATCTGTGCAGCCCATGTATTGATTCCATCTGATAGCTGCTCTTATACAAAACAAAACGTCTGCCTGCTCTCCACAATGATCAATGACAGTGAACGGATGGTCAAAGTAAGGTACAAATAAACAGAATCACACGAAGCCTGGTTAGTGTTGCCTGACTTTATAAAGTGTGTATTTTTTTTACAAGTGTGTGGTTGCGTTCTAGTCACTTTGCTCAGCGCTACTGCTTGTTACAACTTTCATTTTCCGTACTCGCCATAAACGGTTAATATCGACCCCTCCGACGTGAGCGTGGTTCTTGCTGGGCAGCCACGTGGGGTCAGCTAAGAACCGGTTTTCGGTGTTTAGAGCCTGCTCCGCTGCGGCTGAAACAGGAAGAACCAGAGCTAAATCAGGCTGTAGCCCGGAACTGTCTCTGGACTCAGAACCAGAGAAGAACCAGAGAAGTTAAGCCCCAGAAAAGCACAAGGACGGCTCTTGAACCGGAACCGGTTTGGTTTATTGGCAGTTTGCAAACCACTTAAGAGTACTGGAGTGTGAAACAAGAGCTATTGAGTCAGTGCTGTGGTGCTGTTGCTTTGGTCTGGATCTGTGAGCTAACCACGCCCCGTTCATTTGCATATAAGAAATGGAAATGTGTCATTATGAAATAAAAGTCCCATGAAATAAATAAATGTGTATTTAAATGTACATGTATACATATGTATTGCCTCATTTATTTATTTCAGAATTTATTTCATAGGCATATTTATATATATATGTATTTAATTAATTATTTATTTATTTAATTAATTTTGTCTTAAATGGCATTCCATACACATAAGTGTAATTTGTTGCTCCAATGAATGACTCATGGCTTTTCTGTAACCTTCTGGTAGACAACAATCAGCATTCTTGTTTGTGACAAATATGGATCAGTAACGTGTAGCTTGTTTGACCACCCCTCTTTCACTGCTTACATTTTGGTTTCATCCAACAGACTCATTAAACTGAACTGGAAAATAATTTGCTTACCTATTAAAACTAATTGCAGAACCAATAAGGGTAAATGTTACATGGCTGATTGTTTGTACAAGTCATTTAAGAGATCTGCCCTACTGTGCTTCAATATTTAACACATTTAAATACATGTCTTGTTGAAAATGTTAAACATTTTGATGAATATGCTGACCAGTACTTTCCTGGATGTTTGCTTGGCAACTGCACAAGATATTTCCCAGAACTTTGGACAAAGCTATGCTAGTTTTCACTTATTTGGGCCCTGTTTATTCCTAATGTAAGTCCATGGGAGATCGTATCCCAATGGTGTCAGGTCACTGACCCGGAAGTTGTAGTACCACCATTGGGGGGGCTTGGCCTGGACACTTATGGACACTTATGGATACTTTGGTTACGTGGGGATTGCCCACAGTATTGAGTATGTACCGTAAGTCGCTTTGGATAAAAGTGTCTAGTGTACAAGTGTAATGTCATGTAAGGTTTTATTCACCAAGGTGCAGTTGAAACATGAGTTTTCATTCTGCGATGAAGTTAGGGTTGAGCACAACAGGAAGTTGTAGAATAAACTGCTCCGTAGAGGTGAGGCAGCAGACTTCTGTATCTCACTGCATATAGCAGGGTACACAGGCCCTGCTGGGGGGTAATGGTCTTTTAATGACCTTTGAGATCTAAGCAGGCAACTCTTCTCACTAATATCACTGATGCTGGTCGGGTACCAATAATGTGTTAGACATAGCACACTGAAAATTGACTTTAATTAAATGTATTATGTTACAACATTTCACATAACTGTATTAGGTTAGTTGAAAGCAATAATATGAAGTTGAACCTAATATTTTTTGATTTAAACGTAATATTAAACGTTCAACTAACCTAATACAGTTATGTGAAATCTGTTGACAATACATTTAATTAGTCAACGTTTTCAGTGCAATGTCTGGTCAGCTGTGGAGACAGACAGAAACACAGGCAGCTGCTCCCAGAGGACCACCAGACAGTAAATGAAGTGACATGAAAGCCCTTTATTCACTCTCTACATCCCACCTGAGCCCGTTCAGACAGGCCAGGGTGTCGCCCCCTCTACTTATGGCCTTACGTGATTATACCACATTATTATCCTCGCTGTACCCTCTGTGTGTCCCGCCGTGCTAATCTCCGCTCAGACGCACTCACCTGTAATTAACCCTTATGTTTATTGCCCTACATTATTACACACAGCCTGCAGAGCTGCTTCCTGCACACGTAGGGCTGACGTGGTGGAGATACCTGCCCAGGTGAAATCTGAGGTTTACAGTGAACCTGATGTCCTGGAATCATCAGAAAGCATAGGTTTGTAATGGCATTTCATCTCTATCACACTTAGGGACTTATTGACACGTTGTCTGAAATGTATTCAAAAGAGAACAACAACGACTAATTAAATCTGTACTTCATTCTAGGAAATTGATTACCTCACAAAAGCTAATTTACAGCTTTGTTTTGATTCTGTAAACCTCATATTGATTACTCAATGAAACTGATGCACTGTAAAAACCCTCACAATGAACACAGTTTTATTATTCATATTCTTATTTGTTCAAGCTTTTACTACTATAAAACGTTAAGGCTTATCATGCAGTTTTTGTGGGCTGAGTTCTTAGAACTATAAAATAATGTGTAGGCCAGATATGTCCAACCCACTGCTGTTGCGGACCATAGTAAAGCATTTGATTTGTTAGAAGATTGTTTTGTTGCTTTATTTGGTTTGGACTCCATTTGAACTTTTCAAAATGTCAGGGTAGACCGCAGAGGAAACTAGTGTGTTTCCATTTAATATGCAGGCACTTAGCAAACCAATTTCTTTTAATGCATTATTATTACGGTGGCGGGTAATCACAATACATGTATATACCATAGACTGTATATATAAATATACCCATAAATAATTATTTTGTGAATTCAAAATCTTATTTTACCATAATATAATTAAATGTTGACCTAATTAAAAGTTTAGCGGCCCAGATATGAATTCATATTCATATCTGTATTTGTATTTTCTTTCATGTTTATTTACTTATTTGCAGACCATGTACATTATAACAGATGTCCAATATTGCCATTGCCCTTTTTGTTCATTGTAGCCTTTCACCTCCTTTTATCTTAGTTATAGTGGATTTTATATCGCTGTCAAATAGTCTTTTCCTAATCTTACAGTTCTTCACACAGCCGCAGATCAGATTCAGGGCGTCAGTTCTGGTTGGAAGAATAAAAGAAATGTTACAGTCACAGCAGCATCGTGCACACAGGCTGTGTTTTTTATAGGAATCCACCCAAGCCAACCGACTGATTGACTTTTCTGTCCAAAACCTTTTACAGCCTGCAGCATTAACAAGAGGGCGGGGGGGGGGGGGGGGGGGGGGGGGGCTGGTGTCTGTGGTGGGGGAGGGCTGTTGGAACCAATACCACGGCATGGCATGAACAATCATGGAGGACAATGCATTCAAATACAAATTCAGGCATGCACAGTTCAACACATGAGAAGAAGT
>CALSBZ010046694.1:16843-38514 GCA_943591055.1 Gobionotothen gibberifrons
TGTCATTTGTGGTGTAGTTGTTACTTCACTCACAGCTCGGGGGCAGAAAAAAACAATGGAAAAGACAGCTGCAAAGTCTACACAAGTACAAGAATAAAAAAAATCAGCCAGGCAAACAAAGTACCAGGCTAAATCAGAGTATGGGAAATACAGACTTTGGTCACAACAATTTGAAGATGGCAGGCTATGATTTAAATGCTGGAAGGCTTTAAGGCACAATGCACATAGACAATCAGGTAGCAAACTGGTAGAAGAGGAGCTATTTATGGGATATGGAACAGGTGAGAGGAGCGGGTGGAGTCAAACTACTGACAGGAGGGCAGGCAGATGGAGTGTCTGAAATGACAGCAGACACAAGAAAACAGAAGTAGAATAATAATAGTATAAACAGGTGAACTCAACACGTTGCTACCTTTAAACTAAGACCAAAGAAAGACTACAAGCCTCCTTCAGTTTTCATATTAATCATTTCCAACGCTTGTCTCTGAGACCCACCCAAAGTAAACACAAACGGTAACCACCATATGGCTTCCTGCATTGAGATCTACATCTGAGGCTACTGCCACGTCTTTGTGATTTCAGGTTTAAGTCCGATGGCTTTGCAATAAAGGTGAGGTCGTATAAAAGAAGAAGTGATTTCATATTTCTCGTTCTCTACAGATAGACACCCTTTGATGGCCGTTCCTATTTTTTATGTGATTTTAGTTATAATTTCCACTTGGTGCTGGGACGCACCGATTCATTGTATGTTGGTTTTTACTGCAATCTTCTGATCATCAAGAAACACAACAATCAATACAAGCAACTTGCTCTTAATTCTTAAATAAATAGTTGATAGTACTGTGTGCATACTGTTCCCAAACACAATCAATTACTGTAATAAAAGAAGTTAAAATAATGCAATTAAAGCCGTTTTTAGTGGGAAATTCTGTCTACAGTATGCTGAGCCAGCTTTCAAAGTTTTGGTTTTCTTCAACATGTTTAGCACATAAACAGATACAAATTATGAAGCTTATTTTAGATATGTATCTTTTTGTAATGTTGTCAGGGAATAGGAATATAATTAAGCATTAAGCAATTGTGAGCCCATACATGAATTCATTTCTTTGTAATCGACTATACATGCATTTGTTTTTGTTTGTTCTGAACTGTGACAATTCATTTCTTCACCTGACACAGTAACACATCATTTTCCTTCTTTGACTATGAGGACATATGGTCTTTTCACTTTCACTCTTTAGAGACGAGGACATAACCTGTAAAGATATGTTTGCTATAAGGCTCTGTACAGCAACACTTTAACCTGTGAACCATGAATGTATAGCCAGAGCCACAATTTAATATAACTGATGTGGACTTGACACTGTCTGACATGTGAATAGCTGCTTTAGATGCAAAGCAGTTGATGCTAAATAAATGTAAGTATTGAAATAAAAGCATTATAAAGGACCGATTGCAATGGAGCCATTAATTCAGACAGCTATAGCCTATAGATTAGAAAACAAAATTCTTAAGGGTCCTTTCAACAAAACTGTTCTGCCACTTGTATTTGCTATTTTGTGTGCATAAGTTTGTCCCAACATCTTTGCTCTGTGGCTAACACAGCACCATACAAATAAAAGTACTACATGTTTTTTTAAACTAAGTAACATACCACTATACTGCTTTTGAAAAGGAGCCATGGTTAATTTTAAAAGGTTAATTGAGCAGTCTGTAAAGATGTGGTACTGCAAGCACACGTTGCTAGCTATCCAGCTAACAGCCATGCAGCTAACAGCCAGCTAACAGCCATCTAACAGCCAGCTAACAGCGGCATTTATCACTGGCGATGTTGTTAGCCTAGCTTAACATAGACAGGAAAGATGACTCTGTCCAAAGTTAAAAAATATCCCAATTATAATAATAATAATAATAATAATAATTTTAAATGTATTTTGTAAGCGCTTTTACAGGTGCTCATAGTCACTCTAAAGCAGGGTTGCCAACTCTCACGCATCTGGCGTGTGACACACGCTTTCACTCTCAATCTCACGCTCTCACGCTGCCCAAACTATTCTCACGCCAAAACAAGAATACCAAAGACGAGAAACGGTTTTGAAAACTTTTGTCACGTAGTGATCGTCTTCTCAATAGAACATCTTTGATAATGTCTTCTGGCCAATCAGAATCAAGATAACGGCGTGGTGTTGTTTCAGGAAGTCCCGACGGAGAATACTTTTGCTGTAGTACATCTCTATACATCGATACAACATGTTGATAGAAATCAACACGTAATGAAATAAGACCCCACGGTTTGATGATTGATAGGTGTGTGGGCTGTCTTTCATTTTGACACACAGAACAATGGGGGCTATCCACCCTTATCCACAATGTAAAGTAATTCACACAGCCTCTTCCCTCTTCTCTCTACTCATTCACACCAACGGTGTTTCAGGGCCGGCCCGGAGCTAGAGCTTGAAAAGCACCGGGTTTTCCTCTTCACACCGCAGCGGAGCAGCCTCTTAGCTCCGGAATCCGGTTAATTTCAAGCACCAAAAAATTGTCCGGCCAGAGCAAAAGCACCACATACGTCACGCTTACAGAATCAAGATTGTTGCCGGAAGTCCCCACCATGGATGTATAATAAGAACTGGATACAGCGTGGGAGGCGGGGCCTCATTCATTCCTATGAGAGTTGCTCATTAGCGCATGATGATAAAATGGCCCAACTTTTGAGAGAGTGAAACGTCACAGATTACCCGGCATGCCTGAGAAGTACCCGTATGTGCGCTCATAGCACATGCGCAACTTTAACCAAAATGCTCGTTCACATCAAGCACGTCAATTTGCGTACACGTAACAGCACCACGCGTTCATGACAGCATGATGGGTTGTTATTATGATGGCTTTGATATTAACAGGGCTCTCAAGTTTTGAACAGAGTTCAGAGTGAGATTTTGGCAGCGGCGGGGCTTTGGGTGGGGACGGTGGTCTTATCTGATAAATGACACATAAATTCATACAAATAAAAACATATTAATTTCATTCTTAGTGAAGGGGTGTGTGTGTGTGTGTGTGTGTGTGTGTGTGTGTGTGTGTGTGTGTGTCAGTTTTTGTTGTTGTAAGTGTTGGTGGCAGTTTTTGAGGCCTTCAGCACTGGGGTTGGTGGCTCCCATCTAGGGCTGCAACAAACGACTACTTTGATAATCGATTAATCTATTGATTAATGAGACGATTAATCGACTATTAGGCCTATGCCTTGCACAATTTCTCAAACGCTCTTATTTAGCCATCAACTTTTAGGTTTAGCCTGAGGTTGTTTTAAGCATGTGGAAACTAACAATGAAGACAATAAAGATGAATACTTGATTCAAAAATACATATATTATTAAATTAACTAAACACATTTTGAACTAAATTAACATTGCATTTTATTTAAATTAAATAAATAATATTTCACATCAAAAGAAACAACAATGTTTTGACAAATCGTATTAAATAATGTGATAACAGAATTGTGAACAGAATAGCTGAAACTTTAACAAAATGAATAACTCAGTTACCTCTAATCATTAACCCATGTTTGTATAATGTAGTTAACTCTGTGTGTTGCTGCTAGCATACATAATACCTGACGTGGAAACGTTACTCATGGATGGGGGGGCTACAGAGCTACTAGAAAGACAGTCGAACCCGGTACATTTCTCCGTCTGGATGCCAGCTGTGTGTGTGTAAACTGCCCCGCCCCCTCGCACACAGACGGGGGAAAGAGAGATCTCGTCTCGATTGGAAAGATCGAAAATCATGGACGCATTTGCGTGGCTATAGTGATTCTGTACTAGTTTGTTTACAAAATTGCAGCGCAACTTGGTGGGCGGTACCCTGGAAAGAAATCTCTGCGTGAGAAATACAAGGTGTGGCGTGTGAGCGTGTGAATGGAGTGAAATGCGTGTGTCTCACGCCAAATGCGTGAGACTTGAGAGCTCTGTATTAACGAAGCGGCAGTTAGCAGCTAGCGGCTAGCTAGTAATTATGCTAATGTAAACATCAATCGTTATGTACTTATATTACGCTGTAACAGGATCTAGTGATATCCAAGCAACAGAGCTTCATTTAGCATGAAATAATTATTGCACTTATATACATATATATATACATACAGTGCAATAAGCTTCTTAGTGCAATAAGAAGCTACAGGGACGTTAATCTAACGTCGGTAATATTAACTTTATTTAATACAACATTTACGGTACAAGATTTAATCATACAGCCCATGTAGTATAATATTTTACAAATGATGAGTTACAGCAAACATGTGCAATATATCCATTATTACAGCTCCGTGGGGTTAGACAATGTGGGTCCATTGTTATTGTGCATCCATGGGTAAAGGCTGAACACGTAACATGAACGTGCCGGGCGGTGCGGTCCCGTGGGTTAGATGCGCGTTCATAATGCAGAGGGAAATAACTCTCAGAATAACGTTATTAGCACATTTTTACAACTTGAGGAACGAATGTTTTTAATAAGGGCTATACAAGTGTTCATACTGGGTGGTTTATTTAGTTTAAAAAAATGTATCCAACGATTTACAGACCATTCGTTCCCCATGTAAGTCAATGGGAAAAAGTGCTTCCGGGCCTGGCAACCAAGCGGAAGTGTAGTACCGCCGTTTGGCCAGCACGAATATTTCCATCTGAGTCCGGCGCACTTCCTGGGGGCTTGGTCCCCACGGAGAATAACTTTGCGGTATAACTATTCTTTATACATCCATGGGTACAACTTCAGATAAAAATGAACCCATAATGAAATATGACCCCCGGTTTGATGATTGACAGTTATGTGAAGGGATATAAGGGATATATGCACTGTACTTCACTTTAATTAATATTGTATGCTGAAAAGCGTATATTACAGCACGATTTTTTGTTGAATATTTGAGTGCTTAAAAATGTTGGGTCGCGATTTATTGACCAAGTAAAAAGTGGGTCCCGAGGCCTGATCAGTTGAGAACCACTAAACCACAGAAATGACTCCGCAAAAGCTGCAGATAGAGCCATAAGAAATTAATGCAACTGATTTCATCCGTGTGGTTTGGCTTTATGAAGCAGGCACGCAAATGGTAACGTCATGACGCAAACGATGACGCAATGACGCATTACCAGTGGACTCTGGGCTGTGTGAAAAGAGCCAGAGCTAAACCGAAGAACCGGTTCTGAACCTGAAAAGCTCTAACACGGAGCTTGAACCGGAGTTGCGTTGGTGTGAATGAGGTATGTGAGGAGCAGCAGGTTCAGCTTTCAGAACAAAGTAACAAAAAACTAAAATGGCATTCATTTTTTTAAATATGTCGTGTAGTAATAGATGTATTTATTTTTCTTCTCAAGAGAGTACCAGAATGTGCATTTTATGTTAGTATTTCAAAAAATCTCCCCCCAGACCCCCCTGCAGGGGTTGGGTTTTCAGCAGGTCAACTCTTTCACCTGTGGGGAAATTGCAGGATTGGCTCCAGGTCGCCCTTTTTATTCACTACAAGACAAATGTGCCTTTTTATTTCATACAGTTCAATTTGGATTGAGACAGGGAAATAATCTAAACCTCACGCGTGGCGTTTCACTGTCAAGGGGAGCGTGTATGTAATTACATTGCAAATACTGACTTGAGCCCCACCACTGTATGGGTTAGCCCTACCATAGATTACCCAACAAAAATACTCCGGAGCCACCACTGCCGACCCGTATTGCGCATGCGCAGATCTAAGATCCAGTAGAAATGATACAAAGTAAAAGTCTGCTGCTTATTGTTCTACTAGGCCAACATAGAGTCAAAGAGTATATGAGAGTGAGGGTGTTTCTCAATCTCCAAGTCACTTCCTTCAGAAACGAAGCAAGTATGCTTCCAAGCCACGGCTTCGGAAAACGAAGAAGAATGGAACAGGCTAACAAGTGTGCCACTCTCTCTAACGGTTTCAACATAAACTGTACCGAAAATAAATCCCTCACGATGTCTATCTAATTATGAACTTGCTTTACTTTCACGGAACACATTTTTGGTGATAACAAATGTAACAAAGTCACATATTTGCCAACACATGTTCTACGCCACTACATACTTACATTTAAATGTGTGCTGCGTCGGTTCAGCCATTCTCCGCAAGGGTTTTTGAAATTGGTCCGTGCGCAAAGCATTGTGGGGATTTGAAGGACGCGAAGTCTACCCATGTGCAGCCTCGACATTTCCCCCAAACCAAGGACGGGGCCTCGGTGGAATTCCAAGTATGCTGGAGATTGGAACAGTCCTTCGGCGGCACTCAATGACGTAGTATCCTTGAAATATTGGCTTGGAAGCCAGTATCCTCGAGATTGAGAAACGGCCTGAGAGTGTGTTAATTAATATATTTGGCAGTTTGGAGTAAGTCTGTAGATTTGTCTGTGTGTGTGTGTTTCATGTATAGGCCTCTCACGATAATTAATTTAGTTGGATACATTTTCCCGGAAATTATTGCGATAAACGATAATATTGTCGGCACTGTTGTATGACCATTTTAGACCACTGACATAATGATAATATATAATAATAATTCAAGTACATCCTTTCAAACTGCTAGTCACATCCTCATGTAAATGGCAATTTATCGAGTTCATTTTTATTTATCGTACGATAAGTCAATTAATTGCTTATCGCGACAGGCACACAATAAAACAGTGGAAACAAACATGTGTTTGACTTTCATTAGTGAATGAAACTGTGTGCCTTTTATAGTCTGTGTCCAATATTGTGTATTTGTATATATTGTATCCTATATATATGCTAAGGTCCCGCTACTGACACGATAGCAGTCATTTACTGCGCATATGTGTAATTAAACCCATGATATCAAAATCTCACTCCAGCCAGGTACCCAAAGTTGGCAACCCTGCTCTAAAGAGATGGTGAAAATAAATAATGATATCTCAATAACTCAACTCATTATACATTGCTTTTTGTTTGTTTAATATATACATCATCCTGACTGTGCGCAGTTTCCCAAGCTGTTGTCAGGTTTACTCCTTCACTGCTGTGCAGAGACTTTAGCCAAAACCTGTGGATAAACTGTGGTCCATCAGGAAAGAGTTACTAAACATCTGGACGCTCAAAAAGAAAGTGGATAAGTGTATCATAGGCTACAGTTACACATTTCAACAGGATTGTGAATGCTACTTAAAACATTGCAGTTGTACAAATAAATAAAAGCAGTAGTCATTAGTGTTACAGCAGACAAACAATCAAAACAACTCCAACAGCATTATATGTACATTAAGGCTTCACATGGTGCAATTGCACGTTTACAGACATTGACTTCAAGATGTCTTTCTTCTTCATTGTCTCCCCTCCACGGCCACATTGTGCGCAGATATGCACACTTACAGTGGCTAGGCATTTTTTGTGTTTGCCCTTCAAGAAAAACATCACTGGTTAGGTATAATGATTAGGTATAATGAAGGACCTCAGAAAACAACAATGCCTTTTGTCGAAAGGAAACATCTGAAAATGTTTGGTTTACATTAAAGTGCAAAAATGCTCTAACAGACGATATCCTCAAGAGCTGACCACCAGATGCTAGTATGGCAATGGAATCAAAGGCATGGAGCCAGAAGACAGTTTTCCTTTAAGGCAACACAACTACATTTGCAAACATTTGACAGATCATAGCTACTGTAATTTCTCGCTTATATCTACTCCCTTTTTTCAATAAAAAACTGTATGCATGAACTGAAAACTATCACATTTACTGGAGCAAAGCTAGCTTCTACACTTGATAGTCTCCAAGTGGTGAGAAAATATATATAAAAAGGTGAGAATAAATTATTTTCCAAAGTATGTGTTTTAAAGTCAGTTTTGGTGAAATGTACAGTTTACATGAATGTATTCCTAAACTCTAAACGTTTTTAAAAAATGAAGAAAAGCTGATGATGTTGGTCTCTGCAGCAGGTATAGCCTACTGTCATTTAAGTTAGAAGTTTGCTGACAGCTGAGCAGTTAGACAACTAGAGGTCAGCAACAACATTTTGAGTGTTACTCTTTAAATATTGAAGTGTGCAAAGCTTTTATATGCTGCAACGGATAGGAAAGAGGCTGCGCCATGTTGCATACATGCAACTTAAAAATATTAGGTACGACAACATTGCTCTTGCAGCATAATGGCTGTATTTTTTAAGAATGCAAGCAACACGTTTGAGTTGCTAACATTTGCACAGTTGGTAAATTGGTTTTCTGAGGCGAATAAACAAGGACTATACCCACAGTCTGGAGGTAAAAGCTGCCTTTGTGCTGAAAATGATGATGAATTATAATCATAATCAAAATATGGCTCCATGCTCATGTAAATGGCCTTGTTTGAGATAAAACCTATGAATAGAGTGTTGCAGTGTTGACGTATTTTTGTAAGCCGAACCCGGAAGTTAGCATCACAAGGGCTCCATTGACAAAGAGCAATGGGATTTTTCCATTGGATTGAAGATCTTTGTCAAACATACATTTATGATACTGACACGTTTTGTTCAGCAGGAAAATCTCCACATATTAACATTACTTTTATTATTTTGGAAGCGTAAATGTAAATCTAAAAAGCTAACATTAGGCTATAAACAAACTACACAATTGTTTTGACATCATCACCACTAAGCTAAGGGTGGCTAATGCTCGACGTGACCACGTTTAGTAGTGTCATTTAGAGTAGAAGACAAGTGAGGAAGTGTCTATACACATATAGGCTCTAGACATTCACCAGTGGGGTGTTAAAAAACTAGTTAAGAAAACTGCACCGGAAATGGTAAAATGCTAACCCATTACCGGGTTTTGGGACTCATTCCTGCAGCACTCTAGTGTAGAAACAGTGTTCTGTCATCCAATAAACAAATTGCTGCGATTATCAGTGTCATGTGACTGGCATAGATAAGACCTAGGAATTGTATTTTTCCTCTTCTTAGTTAATGAAACTCTAAAATGTCCTACCATAGTGAGCTCGACAGTGCACGTGACATTAATTGAAGACACAGTGATGCTGCTACTTCCTTATCCGACAGCAGTTTGACCGCCTAGGATGGTGAGGTAGTTTCTGTCCTCTTTTACACCACCTCTTCTCTCCGCTCCAGACCTGCTGGCTGGACCTTGGGACTCCGGGGCCTGTTCAGTCCGAGCGCCTCCCCCCTGGCCTTCAGCAGGTGTTCTGGTCCCCAGTGCATGCACAGCAGGCAGGGGCAGGAGACAGGGTGGTGCACAATGCTGCTGGAGGGGTAGAGGGCTGTTTGTGTTGGAGGCAGCCCCCCCGCTCTGTGGTGGTACTGGGAGAGGCGGAGTGTGTCCAGGGTCCTCATGGGCACATTGTAGCGACTGTGGGCTGAGGGTGAGGAGAGAGCCAGGGGGTAGTGACTGGGGAGGGGGAGGTGTGGGAGGTGGTGTGGGATGAAGGGGTACGGCAGGCCGGAGGAGGCACGGCCCATCAGGAGCGCCCCCAGGGGGTCCACGAGAGGGTGGGGCCACGGCAAGGAGTGTCTCTGCCTTTTGTCCTTCATCCGCCTGTTCTGAAACCACACCTTGAGAGAGGAAAGGAAAGAAGGAAGGAGGGCAAGGAAGGTGAGAAGATTTGGACAAGAGCAGAAAAAAGAAGGTCAGGATAAGTTGTGAGAAGACGATTTGTTTTTGGAAAATTAACTGTAAAATTAAAATGGAAAGCAATGGTTATTTGACCAAAAAGCTTCAAACGACCAATGTTGATATTCAATCTCAGAAGCATGCTAACATCTGCTAATTATTAGTAGACATAACGTACAGCTGAGGCCGATGGGAATGTCATTATTTTGCAGGTATTTTGTCTTAAACTGTATGCGTTTTATCATTTAGATTTGACTGTATTCAAAGACATATACAAACAGAAAAGACAGCAATACAATACAAGGACAATGTTCAAATATATCATTGACATGATCACATGTTATGCCAACACACTCTCACTCCCTAAACGTCCAGGAGCGACGCTTGGTCAGGGTCCCATGGCGTGCAGTTGGGACGCGCCAAGGCTCCTTCAGCTTCATAAACGAACGCAAAGAGCTTTCAACTGATTGCAATGTATTCCCATCGGCGGCGGTATTTGACGCTCAGGGAAGCATCGCATCCATTTATGTCGGCAGCTCTTAAAGGCAATGTGAGCGTCCATTGCCATTGGATAACGGAGAATGTACACCCGAAAGTAAGTATTCTCCTTACTGTCGATTGATTTGACAGTGATATCTGCACTACTCATCAACTCAAAAACACGAGATTACCTTTGTTAATCAAACGACATTGATAGGTTTAAATTGTGTACAATGCTTTTGTGTTTTCCCCCTTCAATTCTGAGAAACAACTTGTTTTCTCTGAAATGTGGAGCGCCAAAGAGACTACACTACTCACAATCCCCAGCTATTGTTGTGACGACGCCTGTCCGCTTTGCGACAAACCCCGTGATTAATCTTCAAGCTCTGGGATTGGATGTTGGAGTGGCAGTGCGCCAAGGTTACGCCGAGCGTCACGCTCTTTGAAATGGAACGAAACCATGGCAGACTATTCAAAACTGGACCTGAACGCCCCCCGAGAACTACACATGCTGGCTATTGTGTTTCGTAAAATGTTCTTAATGGCACGTCTCTATTGGGAATTGTAGTTTTAAAAGACGTTTTCGTTTTTCCCAAAATTAGAAGTTGACAGTATTAAACTGTGTACAGCCCTGGAGGTTTAGGCGATAGGAAACACATTGGTGTGTACAAATTTAAAACATGTAATTACTAAATGGGTGAAAATCGCTTGTGTCCATAATGCGCAGCATTAATATATACCCACATGACAGCTCATTGTTACTTTGTAATTCTACTCCATTACAATTCAGAGGTTAACCTGGTATTTTTAATCCACTACATGTATTTTAGTTACTTTGCAGATTCTGATTAATGATGTGAAATATAAACAGCCCTTAAAGCAGACTTTAGTTACACGTGAGTACAATTCAGGGAAAGGTGATTGTCAAGTGCCAACAATCAGGAGAGATATTTGATTGGTGGTGCTTGAGAAGACTAAACATGTATCTGCAGATCTCTATAAAGTATATTAATTACTCGTTATTCTCTACTAATTATATATATTTTTTAATAAAATTAAAAACTGTATATAATTACCCCCAAAGCTTTTTTTCTTATTTGAAAGCAGACCTTAACCTAAAGTATTCTTTAATGTGTTAATAAATGTTAATTCGTTTTTCTGTTTTGCACCTCCTCCTATTAATATCTTTGTACATCCTGCACTAAACTGTTTTATTGTAGAGATCACTTACAGTATCTTCTTGATTTTTTATATTCTATATTTCTATCATTGACCTTCTACTTTCCCCCTATGAAAGTATGTACTCTTAAATAAAATTATTCAATAACGTGCTTTAACCACTAGGCGGTGCACACAAGGTACACACAGCATACTAATAATAACTTTGTATTATTAGTGTAGGACACTTATGTATGTATAACATCTGAAGATGTGTAGTTTTATTCATGTTTTTACATAATTGTACAGGATATTGCTATACTGTTTCTCATGTTTTACTTCTACACATTAATATCTGATTAGTAAAACATCACAGACAGAAAGGCATATCCGTAATGTAATTGTAAGCTATTGAAATTGTGATTCCATAGATGTGTCTCCCATCACCCAAATCCCCTGATCCCCCCTCTCAACTCAGTATTTACATTCTTATATTCAAAGAAAATCAGTAATATCTTTAAAAACGTGCATTGCGGATAAAACATCCGATCAGTGAGCTGAGGATCTTTCCTACGTTTGTTTCCGGTATTGTTCCTGTAATGAGAGTTCACATTTATGCTACATTGAAGGGTGGAATTGACTACACATCTTCCGAAACATAATTTGCTTCAGAAATAACTCATAGCAAATAAAGTATAAACATATAAGTAATAAAAAGATAAAAAACACTGGCATGTAATTTAAGTTAGAATAAATAGAATGGTTTTGAATAATAGATAAGAGTAAAATCTACGTCACTTTAGAGCCCCGCCCACTTTTGGGGAAACCAACGCTGTCATTTGAACGGCGATCAAGCCTGAAGCCACAGAGCTCTTCTGTTACTGTCCTTTCTTCTTAGAGGAAGTACAGAAACACGTAACTCTGGATTTGTTTTAATGTTTGAGGTGCAATAAACGACATAGCTACTGATTTCAAATGTGTGCTCTAAAATGATATTTATAAATGACTATTATCATTATTATAAGCAAGACAATAAATGGCAAAAATATGTAGAAAATAAACATATTTAAGATACCTTCATAACAAACGTAACGTGGGAGAAAATACATTTCTAGCTAAACGTAATTGAGAATGCAGTTTAGTTCTAATTCTTAGGAGACAGGGTTGGACTTTTTTTGTATGAATTTATGTTTCATCCAATCACAGAGCTTGTTGACTTATCACGAGGTTTGTGAAAGCGGACAGGCGTGGTCACAACAATAGCTGGGGATTGTGGGTAGTGTAGTCTCTTTGGCGCTCCACATTTCAGAGAAAACAAGTTGTTTCTCAGAATTGAAGGGGAAAAACACAAAAGCATTGTACACAATTTAAACCTATCAATGTTGTTTAATTAACAAAGGTAATCTGGTGTTTTTGAGTTGATGAGTAGTGCAGATATCACTGTCAAATCAATCGACAGTAAGGAGAATACTTACAGGGTGTACATTCTCCGTTATCCAATGGGAATGGACACTCACATTGCCTTTAAGTGCTGCCGACATAAATGGATGCGGTGCTTCCCATGAGCGTCAAATACCGCCGCCGATGGGAATACGTGGCAATCAGTTGAAAGCTCTTTGCGTCCCTTTAAGAAGCTGAAGGAGCCTCGGCGCGTCCCAACTGCACGCCTCGGGACCCTGACCAAGCGTCTCTCCTGGACGTTTAGGGAGTGTCCCTACACACTAAGTGTGTTGGTTATGCATGCACATGGTCTGAGTTACTCTATAATATATATATTAGGGCCGGGACTCGATTAAAAAAATTAATCTAATTAATTAGAGGCTTTGTAATTAATTAATCGAAATTAATCGCATTTTTAATCGCATATAAATAAAGCTGCTGGATTCTTTTTCTCACCGTCTTTCTGCATGGCAGCTCATATGTTGTGTCAGACGATGCAATCTGTAGTACCTTTTGCAGCCCCTTATCTTCTACCACTCCAAGTGGTCTACAGTCGAGTGCAATCCAGTGAGCCAGGGAGTTGGTTATTTTTTCAGACGTGGACTAATTATCCTGGCCCTGAAACCAGTCATCTGGTTGGGTGTGGGTCCTCCTTGTACTCGGAGTCGGGCTAACGTCCACGCTAGCTTCCACGCTAGCTGCTATATGTTTAGCATTGAGGTGATACTTGAGGCTTGATGTGCTGCGGTGATATGCGAATTCCTTTTTGCATAATTTGCACACAACCGTGCTCTTATCGACGCTTCCATCCGTCCGTTTTTTAAAACAAAATGTCCCATCCACGGGGCCAGCCAACGCGGTCTCATCAGCTTCTTCGTTCATGTTTGAATTGTTCACTGTGGTTTGTTGTTGTCTGAAGTCATGCACGTTAGTCCCGGCCCTAATATATATACTTTAATTATTATTATTTAATAGTATTTTTCCCCTGATCTAATATTCTCTATATTACTCTCACTTACAAAGACAAGTTGGGATGGTTTAGTTCCAGGACTGACCTTATCGTAACCCATCATCTGTTATCTATCTATATTTGCGATATATGTTTCTGACAAATACATTTCTGTCAAATGGCTGTTGAGATGTAGCACTGAAAACAAAAACGGAAAGTCATCAAAATACATTGTGTTTGAACCATTGATTTAATAAAATGTAACTGCACAGGTACAGATGATAACTATATTCAATGTAAATGTATATTTTAAATTGCAATGCTGTCCTTCGCCTTGCTTCATTTAATTTCTCTACTTAACTAGAAATCTCCCTTTTCCTTTAAGCTTTAAAGCTGGGAGTCTTCTGTGTGTCCGTCTGTCCTCAAATCTTTTACCAGCTCATAGAAGCTCCTCAGAAGGCTGAGCTTCTAAAGCGTCAGGTGGCAGCGTTTACGAGGCCTTGCCTCACATTCCTGCTCTTTCATAAAAGACCCTCCAGTAGTTGGCAAAAAGGTGGCTTTACTGCGTAATAAAGCTGCTGCACTGGGCCAAATGTTACACCGCTAAACCTGTCAGTACTCAATCCAGCACGCTGACTAAAATGAAAAGTAGATAGATTCATGGGAAATGTCAAAGGGGGTTTGTCGTTTATTTTTGAAGCTGTCACAGATTTTGGCTTCCTGTTGGGTTTCATTTCTTGCCAGAACAAATGAGGTAAGAATTTACAATCAGAGATGGAGTTTTCTGAAAGCTCAATGTCAGTGTTGTCAATACGGAACTGGAAATGATCTTAGCTAAAGACTAGGGGAAACATTTAGCATGACTCCCTCCAACATCCGTTCAAAAACACTGTCCAACCCCTTTGAAGCCAACTGATTAGCATGTTGTATCCTGTACAGAAACAGCAATGCTAAAATTATAATTTGTGTTAGGGGGACAAACTTAACGGCCCATGAAACCACAAACTGCTGTTTTCTCTTTGTATACAGATTTGGCAAACCATATACGACATGTAAGGAATAATTTCACACTTTTAAAAATATGTTAATTCAATGCTGAGCACAATGAGTGGAAACAGCTGTCCGGAAAAATCCAAATCAAACTCCCTGTCTCTCTGTGTGTGGCTCCATACAGTCAGTTTAGGATTGTAGTTAATTTTTGTTTAGTGACTAACCCTTACCCTAGTCAAGAGTATCCTATCATGCATGGGGCCTCGGGCAAAAAGTAGTTGCTGGGCCCCTATTGACCACCCAGTCTCTCTAATACGCAAGAGTATTAAATGAAGCCTATGTTCTGTGTAGTGGAAGCTATCAGACTACTGGTCGGATGAAAACATGTTGCTGCATCATGAAATACCTGTCTGAACCCTTATCACAACCCGTGGTCGTGGAAGTGGATGCTTGTTACTGATTTATTCACTCCACTACATGGATATATTGTATTTTTTATATTAACTACATTTATTATAGTACACAAAGCATCCAAACGTTGCTTTACATTGAAGAATTACCACATACAAAAATTCGTAGTGATAAAAACATATATTATAATATTTTCTAATCATAAATCACTTATAAAAGAGTCATTCGGCACAATGATTACCTTAGTTTTTTATACTTTAAGTAAACTTTTGTTACTTTTCAAGTAAGTATTTAGCACAATGTAAAAAAAATACAAACACCTTGTGTTAAATACAATTTTGAAGATGGAAATTAATTTCCTTATTAATTATTTATTGATCAATTATATTATACACATTTTCATATATTTTTGTTTATACAACCATTGTCATTATTTGTATTTACTGTATTCACTGTAACTTAATTGAAGATGTCTTTTGTTTTTAAGTAGCCTATTTTTGTTGCATTTTTGTGTATGAGGAAGATTATTAAAGCCAATGTTAAATGTACCCGCTGTGGGACTCATGAAGGAATTCTGATTCGGTTTCTGCTTCCCCCCACAGACTGTCGGCCATGTTAACACACGCACACATACTGACACACACTCTCCCACTCTCTCTCACACACACCTTGATGGTGGTCTCCGGCAGGTTCAGGGCGGTGGCCAGCTCGCAGCGGCGGGGTCTGGAGACGTAGCTCTCCGTGTTGTACTCCTGCTCCAGCCGGGACAGCTGCTCGCGCGTGAACGCGGTCCGGTGCCGCCGGCTTGGGTCCAGCAGCGCGCTGCGCGGGCACGGCTCCGTGTGCGCCTCTGCGCCGGGACAGTGCACAGCGGCCACCGGCGTCTGTCTGTCCTCCGACACTACAGGCAGGCATAGAGGATATTAAATGAATCAATGTGGGCAACCCAGTCTCACATCTGACCCCAAACATGTCCTGAACACTGAATATGGATTGTAAATTGGAGGGTCCCACGATGTAATAAGGTTAGACTGAAGAGGTCCTCTGTGCGCCAACAAAATTGTAGCGATTATTTTCTGTTATCCACCATGATTCATGATATCGGAGGCATTGGTCGTTTTGAATCAAAGTTCCCTATAATTGAAGAATATATGAAATGATCATGGTGTGATTTCTTAAGAGGATCTGTAGCAAACAAATACGTTTTCTTACATTTGTGGAACACTGTTTGCAGGGGAGATCTCTGCTGCTCCACAATACTTTATGCAAAATTGTATTTTCACACATATTTAGCTTTTAATAATTTCGTTATTCCTGCAATTTGAATATTGTACTCGTCCAAATTGCGATTTTGAAACAACTTTGACTAATTTCGCAAAGTCTCTCTTGTCTTGTCTTTGTTGCAAAAACAGCTGCTGTGCCAGAAATAAATTAGACCTGACCTGGCAATAAAGTAGGTATAACATATCGTGTCATATCGTATTCGGTGTTTTATATATTGTGGTTTAACCTGTACACAAACTATACAGTAGCACACGTGATAAGAGATACAAATCAAAGTCAAAACATGAATCAAGCAGAATGCAGGGTGTAATTTAATGAAGTAGCCTATACTCGAGTACTCCACTAAACTATGGGACCAACTTTTATCGGTTTTAGTTACAGACTCAGATTATTAGCTACATCATAAATCAACTAATAAACATTAACATATAATAAGATATCCCCAGCAGTATATAGTAATTACAATGAGCTCCACCTTTGCCAGCTGTGATAGAGACATGCATCAATAATCATAACTTTTTCATAAAAAAAAAAGTGCCATTACACTTATTGATCCCTTTTACATTTGGTCCTGTTGTATATTGAAGTGCTTCTCCCACCTCTGAGTAAACGCCTGTACATTGATAATTGTAACTTGATTCTGAACTGATGGCATTTTGATGCTTCAGTATGTCACATTACTCCTGTGTGTTGTCAGAGACTCAGCTGTAAACTTGGTTACATTCAATATATTCCATGCTGCTTAATAACTTTTGGTTTGGTGCACTACTTTTTACACAGGCCTCCTTTCAAATACCAAATCATTGTATTACAACTCTTTAAAACTATTTGTATTTTAAAACAAGAACACCATATTTTTTTAAGTAAACTATGGGTCGATGTTGCACTTCTTTAGTATTTTACACATTTCTGTTGGACCCCAAACAACACGGAAGTCATTTTTATAACTGTCAAATTCAATTTGAGCTTGTTGTATTTGTAATCTCTTCACTTTTAAAGTTTGTTGATTGTTGTTGCACTTTGAACTGCCCTGTGTAGACATGTCCTAAACGTGCCTTGCCTTGCCAATGACAACACACTCGATTAATCATATGGACAGTTGTGTTTTGGACATTTTAATGAGGCTACTTTTCTATTTTGAAATAAGAAATAAAGTTATCTCAGTTATTCCACTTTGGAAGCACTTGACAGTGATGAACAAGCATTTTTGACATGTAGGCCTACTTACGCATCTGTGGTGTTATAATGAAATTATAAATAAATCCTCCTGTGTGTCTCTCCGCTGAAGATGCTGTCTGCAGTCTGACAAACTTCTCTCCCTGACTCTCACACTTCACGCAGACAGTCAGGGTGAAGATGAGGTGTGTTTGACCCGACTCCCCCCTCCTCCTTACCACTGTCTGTGTCCCCGGGGCGGCTCTGCTCTCCTCTGCCCTATCACAGGCGCTCCAGACGGGCCGCCGTGTGCGCGTCGGGCCGGCGCGGCGCCGCGGCCCGCGGAGGTGTAGAGGTGTTTAAGGACGGAGCCTTTGGTCTCCGTCTCGGCCTTTGTACTTTTGTTATGGAGAATTAAAGACGCGCAGGCAGAGACAGGGAGCAGACTCACATTGTTCTCCGCCGTTTGATGTCGGCGGGTTTGGAAGTAAATCATTACAGGCCTAATGGCTCCAAATTGGCCCAGGTGGATCACGACGGAGGAATTATTAAAGTCTTACATACTGTACATTAATACTTGCTGCTGTCCCAGGCTCCTCCAACAATGCAACATCAATATAAGAAATGAACATAAAACAATACAAATGGTGCAAAAAGAAACAGAATATAAACAATAGTTCAAGTGAATTTTGCGAGTGACCAATATGCAATCTTTTTCAAATCGGTATTTGTATCAATTATGACCTTTTTCAAAGCGGTGGTATTATGACCGTGCTTATATATTATTTATTTCACGATTAAATGAGGTAGATTAATTTTAAAACCATCTACTGTATATGTACATTAACACTAAGCTCTGACAAAGTAGGCCTATGTATTTAAAGAAATGTGTCTATACGTTATAATCTAAATATTTAATTTGCAAATACAACTTTCTTAATGGTATTGGATTGCGTAATTCGCTTCGCAATTTAACACGTTAGCTAAATGAAATGTGATGCAATGTATTATAATGATATGAGGAAATATCCTTTGTTTTAATCAGGCGTTTAAATAACAAGCAGTTATGACAATAAGACTTGATCATGTGAGTTTATAATAATAAGTAGAGCAGTATCAGTCTCTAAGCCATCCTTTACACAGCCTCTCTCCACTATACAGAGCTGACCCTTGAACCTGTGTTTTGGAGTTTATTGTGGCTATAATTTGCGCTGATTGTTAATCCAGCGGCCAGATGATGATAAAGAGGACAGGGGAGGACAGAGACACTCAGACGCCAGGTAGGGTGGAGTCCCTCCAGCAGGAAATGTATCGTTATTAAAGCACTCAGGTAGATCATACAGAGTCACTTCAGAGACAGATAGACAGAGAGATATACTTGGGAAATTATTTTGTCATTTTGGATATCATTGTGCAAGAATAACAACATTTCTTAAAAAATAGAATAAACTTCAAATAAAATAAAACAAATATATGCATGCTCAAAGTAGAAAATACATAGAAGAGTGTATAATAATAATAATAATACACATTATAAAATATACAGAATACATTAGAACACCCTCTAATAGCTATTAAAGGGATAGAAACATATTGCACTATGTGTTACGGTCCGGGAATATTAGGACTTAAATCCAGTTAAAAAGGGAAGCAGGTTTCCAACAAAAAGCGAGCTTTATTGCAAAGCCGATTACAAAAACATGGCACGAAAAAACACAAGTAGCACAAGGTAGCATTTAACAAACAAAAACTGACCTGACCAACATGGAGGGAGACAGGAAAGACAAACACTAAGCGTGATGGGAGGACAAACAAACAATGAACCGACACTGAACACTGGGAGACAGGGGTATTTAAACACAGGGTAACAAGACACAGGTGGAAACAATCAGGGGCGGGGCTGACGCTGACTAGCACAGGAGACACAGAAGGGATGACAGGTGAAAACAATCAGGAATTAGACACACCAGGAAAACTAACGACAGAGAGGAAACACGGGGAAATAGACCAGACAATATACAGGGAAGAAAACATGGCAAGGAGAACAGAAAAAAACACCCACTACCAGACAACATGACATAACACAAGAATCATGACAGAACCCCCCCCTCAAGGGACGGATTCCAGACGTCCCAAAACAAAAACACAAAAATCCAAAACCTCAAGCAGGGTGGGTGGAGGGGGTCCGGAGGAGGGACGCATCACTAGGCCACCAGGGTGGGTGGAGGGGGTCAGGAGGACAGGACTGAGCTGACCGCCCAGGGGCACAGCGGAGGACCCGGAAAGGATCCCGGGCAGACGGCCCGGGGAGCAAGGCAGAGTCCATGGAGGGGCGAAGGCCGCGGCAGTAAGAGTCAGGCGGCCGGGCTCGAGGGCGAAGACCGCGGCTCTCAGGCGGCTGGGCTCGAGGGCAAAGACCAGATAGCTCCGGAGGCCGGGAAGGGCCCGGTGTCGGCCGAACAGGAACCGGAGACGGTGGGACAGGCTTCGGCTGGATCCCCCACGGAAGAGGACCAGGAGTTGGCAAGACCCCCGGCGAGACAGGTGATGGCAGGGCCTCCAACGGAACAGGACAAGGGGCCGGCAGGACCCCCGGCAGAAGAGCCGTCAGCGGGACCCCCAGAGGCACAGGACACAGGGTTTGCAGGACCCCAGGCCGAAGAGCAGTCGGCGGGACCCCCAACGGCACAGGACACAGGGCCGGCAGGACCCCCGGCAGAAGAGAAGTCGGCGGGATCCCCAACGGGACAGGACATAGGGCTGGCAGAAGAGTAGTCGGCGGGACCTCCAACGGCACAGGACATAGGGTTTGCAGGACCCCCGGCGGGACAGGTGTTGGCAGGATCCCCCACAGAAGAGGACAAGGAGTTGGCAGGACCCCCGGGGAGACAGGTGACGGTGGGGCCTCCAACGGAACAGGACACAGGGTTGGCAGGACCCCCGGCAGAAGAATAGTCTGCGGGACCCCCAACGGGACAGGACACAGGGTTGGCAGGACCCCCGGCAGAAGAATAGTCGGCGGGACCTCCAACGGCACAGGACACAGGGTTGGCAGGACCCCCGGCAGAAGAATAGTCGGCGGGACCCCCAACGGGACAGGACACAGGGTTGGCAGGACCCCCGGCAGGAGAGTAGTCGACTGGGCCTCCAACGGCACAGGACATAGGGCCGGTTCTGGAGCCGGAAACATGGCTGTATGGTCCGGTTCTGGAGCAGGCCGTAGGTAAGTGAACAAATGATTAATCTGTGCAGCCAGCTGTTGCATCTGTGAAGAAAAGTTTTCTTGAAACTCTGCCTGGCTTCCTAGCAGCTCTTTTATTTCCTGGGCGGCTGGGCCCATATTTGGTCGGTTCATTCTGTTACGGTCCGGGAATATTAGGACTTAATTAAATCCAGTTAAAAAGGGAAGTAGGTTTCCAACAAAAAGCGAGCTTTATTGCAAAGCCGATTACAAAAACATGGCACGAAAAAACACAAGTAGCACAAGGTAGCATTTAACAAACAAAAACTGACCTTACCAACATGGAGGGAGACAGGAAAGACAAACACTAAGCGTGACGTGACGGGAGGACAAACAATGAACCGACACTGAACACTGGGAGACAGGGGTATTTAAACACAGGGTAACAAGACACAGGTGGAAACAATCAGGGGCGGGGCTGACGCTGATTAGCACAGGAGACACAGAAGGGATGACAGGTGAAAACGATCAGGAATTAGACACACCAGGAAAACTAACGACAGAGAGGAAACACGGGGAAATAGACCAGACAATATACAGGGAAGAAAGCATGGCAAGGAGAACAGAAAAAACACCCACTACCAGACAACATGACATAACACAAGAATCATGACACTATGTTCATTAAAGAATTGTGCACAGCTTTGAATTGAAAGTGAAATATATCCTGTGAGGTAGTGAAAACATTATGTAAGCGCAAATTGTTCATGATAATAGAAAGGGAGAACCTGAACAAACTATGGAGCAGTGAGTTCTATGCTTTCAGAGGTGAGGTGTTATTGTCTGAGGCAAGAATTTAGGCGCTTTCACACCAAGTACATTTCCCAGGAACTTTTATTTCCTGGAACTATCTAGTAAATCACGTTCACACCAGAATAAGTCCCTGAGGGAGCCGCTGACGTCACTTCTTCTTCTTCTTCTTCTTCTTCTTCTTCTTCTTCTTCTTCTTCT
>CALSBZ010046694.1:53197-78444 GCA_943591055.1 Gobionotothen gibberifrons
GAAAATTCCACTGTAGCGCCCGGCACATTAATGGGAAACCCTAAATGTTTGAGCACCCTCTATGAAACGTCAAGCTACCCCACAGCACCCCCAAAATAAATCTCTGGCGCCGCCACTGAGCCTGACTTGTGTTGGGGGGGCCCGATTATTTTTTTTCTCCAAACAGAAAAAGTTTGAGAACCAATGCGCTAACCCAAGCCTTAACATTCATTACGTAGCTGATTAAAATCATTAACACATAAATAAAGTACTCAAATTTCACTTACCGCAAAACCGCATTCATGCACCGTCTGTTTCAACCGCAGAGCGAGTCACAATAGTCCGATATATAAGCATGAAGACCAAACAAACACGGCCGGGGTCAAGTTGTGTTCCCTGGATGAACTAAGCAGGCAAGAGTGCCTGTAGCTTCATGGAGCTGCTAGCAGAGAGACAAGAAGCTAACAGCAGCAGTCACTTGACAGAGCTGTCACTCAATGTGACCACGCCCTAATTTATGCAAAAACGTTAAGACCTAATATAAATAAAAGGGTAGTGTTAGAAAACAATTCACTCACAGATCCATAATCATGAAGGTGGAATCTCACTATATCGACAATAAAATGTATGCAGCCAGGGGTAGAAACATGTTTTTTTCTGCTGTAAAGTTGGGCATTTTAACATGGGGGTCTATGGAAATTGCTCCTTTCTGCAGTCATCGCCTATCGGCCAATATATGAACTGCAGTGTGTGACACTTCCGTATTGGCGTCCCGGCTCTTCCCCAGAGTTTGCCGCTTGGTTACACCACTGTCCCGCTACCTAAAACATTGCTTCCGACAGACATGAGCCTCTAGTCTAGAGGTCCTGGTAAGGTGCATGTAAATGTATGGATTTAGAGAATTTATAAATGACAAATGTCTGTTATGAATTTGTGGTTCCGTCAGGAGAAGTTGCCTTGCTTAGGGCAGTTGGGGACGACATCCTTTCAATGCATTGACTATTGACTTTGATCATCCAGATGTTATCCAGATCAGATTTACAGCAGCTGTTTTGATTCAGCAGCCATAAGCCTAACACCTCGCTCCAAAATGAATCCAAAGTCATGAAGGTCTGCAATTAACTGACAACAGTGGCAGACACTTTGTTAAAATGTCTGTCTCAGAAGAGCACATGACCCACGGACCTTACAAGAAACACATGTCATACAAAGGAAGGAATAACTTCCCATGCATTCATCTATCAAGCACATATGTATCTTAAATTAAGAAATAGCCTTATTTGTGACTTTGCATACCGATGAGGTTCTCTATTTCTTTGATTCGAGCCTCAGCACCAGGATGTTTTCGTAATGTAATGCTTACCATTGTTTGCTGACTCACTGCCAAACCCTGTTATCCCAAAGGACTGGCAGTTTTGATCAAATGATCAAAGTGCACTGTTGTATCTGTAAAGCACATGGCTGTGGAAGATGCTTCATCACCACACTCTGGTATTCACCCTCTGTACTTGAGCTGGGTCTGCCCTGCAGTGGTCACATTCTTTGAGGAAGCAGGATGTTGTTCAATTTTGCTGTTAAAGTTTTGCCTTTCTTTGTGAAAGAGAACCCTTTCTATCAACCAGCTGTTTGCTTTCCCTAAATGATGAATGTCCTTCATTAACCTGTCATAGCTGCAGATTGTTTCCTGCATGTCCATCTTCCCTGGGTTTACAGCATCTCCCTGTTTGTGTCTTTCTCTGGCTTGCTCCTGGTCGCATAATTCAACTCACCTTCTCCATTTTGCTCACCTGCAATCACCTAATCAGTTCTCAGTACTTTTTACCCCAGCTCCTACTCAGCCTCAGATCTTTGTTTTAAACATCTCTCATATCCAGGCTCCGTTGTTGTGTTTTCCAGTTATCTCTTGTGTGTCCTCCATAAACACATGGCTACATATCGAAGGCAACTTTTTTCAGCAGGAACAGAAGTTTTATCAAACATATTTCCAGAGGACAGCCTGAATATTCCCCAGGGACAATAAATATAAAGCTTCAATTTGGCATACAGCTAATACAATCTCTTTTCGTTCTAACCAATCCTACTACTATTAATGGATCCCGAATCCCCAAGAGTCCTAATGGTTCCCCATTTATCATGTGGATCTCCACATCTATTGTCACTATAACAATTAAAGGTCCCCTATTATACAGAAGGTTATCAGTAACATCTTAAGAGTAACATCTTAAGAAGGTTATCAAAAACATTTTAAGAAGGTTCACACCAAATATTTCAAGAATGTTTTTAAAGAACGCTATCCTACCTTTCAGAAGAACATTTTGGGAACCAAAATAAAACGTCCCACTGAAAACATTCCTAGAACAATGAATGGTAACATTCTCAGAATGTTGAGAACCAAAAATGTCCCAAAAATGTCCCAGTGTTCTAGCTGGGAACACATGCCACCGCAAACATGCAATATCTGTTTACAGCTTATCATGAATTACGTGATTGTTTGTTTTTTTCAAAAGGAAAATATGGTGACATCAGATTTTTTAAAACATCCTTTTCAAACAAATGCAACAAGTTCGTTTTTTAAAGCGCTCTAGAAATAAATCTGACGTTGACCATGACCGTGTTAATATTTGCCATCACAGGAACGTTTTATAAAAAAATAATAACATCCTGAAAACTTTTCAGAAGGTTTCTTGGAGAATGTTCTTCATTTGTTATCATTATATAATGGTATAATGACCATATAACATTGAGGGAACGTTTTATAAAGAACATCTTTAATGTGTTACCCAACAACGTCCAAAACACATCCTTAGAATGTTGCAGGCAAAATGTTCCACCTTTGTTAACATATCACATTAAAAGGAACATTTTATAAAACACTTTCTGTCATCTCAGGTCTCAATAACATCCTCAAAACATCCTCTGAATGTTGCAGTTAAAACGTTATGTCTTAGTTAACCTTAAACCTTATAGGAACATTATTTGAAAAAATAAACATCCTAAAAAGGTTATTTGAACATCAGATTAAAACCTTTCTTTAAAACATTATTATAACCTGTAGGAAATGTTAGCCAAAGCTGTGAGAACGTTCCCTGCTAGCTGGGAATCCCCTCTGTTTCAGCCCTGTTTCAAAAGTGCTGATTCTGATTACTTTAGAAGAAAATAAGGAGCCACTCCCCACGCCCCTCTGCAAGATATTTGGTTAAAAAGAACACAATGGTGCTCTCGGACGAGATTCAGTTGATAAGGTGGGGGGTGTTACCTTGGTTGGTGATTGGCTAATGGTTACACAAGCCAAAGAAAATCGTTATGACATCACGAAGTGGCCAAAATCTGATCAGCTCATTTTCAGACAGATTTTTTATATAAATGGATCAGGACAGAAAGTGAGCGAATCTTTTTTCCTGAAACTTTCAGAGTCTCTTTACACAGAGGGGACACATATTTATGTATAAAATACATGAAAAGGTGGATTTTGCATAATAGGTGACCTTTAAAGTTGCACTGGTTAATGACAAATCCCTATCAATAAAGTCTAAATACACACATAAACACAGGCACTAAATCTTGAGACCTTAACGTGTTAATATTTTTAAGCAATAATAAATCACATCACACCAACATTTCATTTAAAAAAACCTTCATATGGAAGGTAAGATACAACAAAATGTGTGTTCCCAATTTTAAGTGATGTCGTTCCACAGAATCAAAGCATGTGTAAAGTACCGTCCCCAGGCAAATCACATATTTGTCAATGTTAGCAAGACGCTTGAACTGAAAACTACATTTAAAATAATAGCAATGAACTACACTATCAGGGGTACCTTGAACAGCACCTTATCACAATATTAAGAGAAAATCCATGTCATGTTTTGTTCAACCAGGGTACGGACTTGAGAGCAAAAACCTTTATATCTGCACTTCTCCCTGCCACCAGTATCCACAAAAATATAGATTTTGACAAATTAGATGAGTTTGCAAATGCAAACATTGTGTCACCCCTGCTCTCACTTAAAGTTAATTCAATAGCCATGGCACAGTTTGTTCAGTTCCTTGATGCGTTGCCCGCAAGCTTTAAACATGTGCCTGATGGGAGCTTAACTGAAACATATTTAACAGTCCTTCTATCGGGCATAATCCCTAAAGCATTGAAAACTGCAGTGATAAGAACTCTTAAGATCTCCTCTGACCTAGGCTAAATGCTTCTGTGCATAACAATTGTATATGCTATTAATGAGAAACACAATAGAGGATGTATTCAATTAGCAATTCAGTAGAATTTAAAACCTCAAATGGTTCCCTAGATGACTTCCATATTCTAGCGGACAGGCTGCTCCTGTTAAAGTTGTAAATAATTAGATTGCACACTGACTCTGGCAAAATGTTTATTCTGGTGCTTCTGGATATCATGAAATAATTATTGAGTAAACTTGCCTGGCCTGTCTGACAGAGTCTGATTCAGGTCCTATAAACAAGACGAGCTATTTAGTGTCTATATTGGCATCTATAAGCGCTTTTCCACTACAGGGTTTTGGCTCGGCTCACCTCGACTCGGCTCGCTCTTCTTTGCTTTTCCACTAGGGGTAGTACCGGCTCACGGGTACTTTTTGAGAACCACCTCGGTAAAGGTTCCAAGGGAGCTGAAAATATGCTAAACTAGTGACGTAAAACACTCCCGACCGCTAATTGGTCAGAGAGAATCGTTACAATTCTTGAGCGAGACAGTCCCCGCATAAGGACCATTTTTAAAACAGACAATCTACTGTCAACAAATCCATAAAGAAATGGCAGTAAAATGGTGTGTGACATCCATTATATTCTTATATTGTTCATTGTTAAGTAGGGATGCTCCGATCGATCGGCTGCCGATCGATATCGGCCGATATTCACTCTCTGCCGATCAATCGGTGCCCTCTATAAATGCCAATCGGGAGAACCGATCACATGACGTAAAATACATGACACTTTTTTCTGTGTGCGGTAAAACAAGCTCGCCAAAATGGCTTCACCAGTCTGGCAGTATTTTAAGGTGTCCGAAAAAGACAGTAAAATAGCGGTATGCAACGTGTGTGAAGCAGAAATCCTGCAGCTCTGCCCGCTGTGACGGACCGGTGAGCGGAGCAAAACACACACTAATACCCCTTTTACACCAACGCGGTTCCAGGGCCGGTTCGGAGCTAGAGCCTGAAAAGCACAGTTATTTAACTCATCAGCTTGAAGTAACTGTTACTTTAAAGTATGAGTGAGAAGCTCTCTTTGTACACACGTGGACACCACTCGGAGAAACTCGACAGAACTCGGAAGGCTTTGGCGACTACACATGCGCAGTTTGCCACAGAGACGTCAGACGTCATGGGTCACGGAACGAAACTCGAATAAATAATTGTCGAACGCTCTAAGGACATGAGAAGGTACGTTTTAACAAACAATATTGTGCTACAGAGTTGGGAAGTTAGCCGAAATCATTCAGGGTTAGCTATCGTTATTTTTTGTAATGAGTCATCCTCTTTAGTCAGACGAACACCGACTTTTACCGTGTTTAAGTAAAAATCGTGGTAAGGTAAGAGCTAACTTTGAAGCTAATATAGTTAGCCCGTCATGTAGGCATATGCCGTGGAATGAATTTCCGGTAAAATAAATGTATTTGAAGAAAACTTGTGTAAAAGCAAAAGCAGCATGTTCGTTAACGGTTGACACATTTAGCAACTGCTGCATTCCCTGTTTGCACACATTAGCCACTGCTGCACTCTACTCTACAACCATTGTAGGCGTTGTTACGACCCTGGGTCGTTATGTCATGTGTGTGCGGATATTTTTCCCTCCTCCTGTGAGAGTCTGTGTGGCTGTGTGTGTGTGAGTGAGCAGGTGGTGACCGTTTGCTGATTGGCTGCCTTCGACAGGCTAATTGGTCAACCCAGTCTCACAGCATTTTGTGTTATAGTCACGACATTTAATCTATTGATTCGTGTTCACCAACACGATTTTCCCCTTTTTTTTCAGTTTTTTTTTTAAAGCAATGCATTTCTATTGGTAGTATGTTTCGTGCCTGCAACACGTCTTTTTCTCCGGTCGGGTCTTGGAAGACCGGAAGCTGTGGGGTCATAAAAACATGTTCTTACTCAATATCAAGCCACGATTATTGTTTTTATTTTAAATCGTATAATTTCTGACTTTTTTTGTCGTCTGTGAGGAAAAGTAATAAAGTATATTCATTACTCATTATTCTCTACTAATAGTTAATTGAAGACTGTATAATGGCTATTTTGCACATCCCTTTCAAGATTTCAAGATTTTCTAAGGTTTATTGACATATCATATACACAACTATGGTGTAGTTATGCAATGAATGAAAAACTTGGGTCGCAGGTTCCTCAACAGTGCATTACAAGACATCTATCAATATGTGTGTATACCTCCACCGTTAAACTGTCATATTCTGCACATTTCTTATACTATCTACATACGTAAGAGTATAATTCATATGTATAATATCAGTTAAAATAAGTGCTTCAACAAAGCAATATATTAGACGTTAAGCACTTTGTTTTGTCAGGCTTAATATTTATCTGTTGATACCCCCAACGCTTTTTTCTTATTTAAAAGAAGACCTTAATCTAAAGTATTATTTAATGTTTAAATAAAGTTGAATTCGTTTTTCTGTTTTGCACCTCCTCCTATTAATATCTTTGTACATCCTGCACTAAACGGTTTTATTGTAGAGATCACTTATAGTATCTTCTTGATTTTTTATATTCTATATTTCTATCATTGACCTTCTACTTTCCCCCTATGAAAGTATGTACTCATCAAATACAACACATAAAAACAATAATTCAATAACGTGCTTTAACCACTAGGCGGTGCACACAAGGTACATACAGCCATACTAACTTTGTATTATTAGTGTAGGACACTTATGTATGTACAACATCTGAAGATGTGTAGTTTTATTCATGTTTTCACATAATTGTACAGCATATTGCTATATTATTCAAAGAAAAACAGTAATATCTTTAAAAACAACAAGTCCTTTTATATCAGCTGTGCACCGTTATGGTGTAAATATAACCTATCTACGAATTAGATCAAATGTAAAAGTCAGCCGAATTAGTGTTGATACTGCAAGGAGACGTATTGTGTGAAGAGAAATTTAAGATGTTGTTTAATTGTTAATATATTTATGATCCACGTCAAGTATTCAGTTTCATTTATTCCAGTTTTTCCAAAGGTCTTCTCATCAGGGCTCTATAAATAAAGAACTACGGCAGATCTGTAATATGTAATGCAGCCGAACCGTGTATTACAATGCCGTTATGTGATGACTTTCATATTGCATTAACACCATATATAATATCCCTACATGCATTGCGGCTAAAACATCCAATCAGTGAGCTTAAACCATAGCTGAGGATCTTGGGTAATCAGTTCAGTGGCTGTGTATCGCAATGATGCTCGAAATGTCCCTTATAGGCCTACGTCTGTTTCCAGTTATTTTTATTTTGAAATTCAGTTCCTGACAGACGCCAAAAAAGCCAGAGATTATGGAATTAAACAAATAAAAACAAGGATAATTGTGTTTTATTGGTGAGTACTGTAAATAACAGTGTGTTATTTAGAAAAGAATAACAAATTAGAAGGAAAAAAATATTTAAAAAAATACAAATTTCAGTATTTTGAGGCTCTGAGCCCCATTTCTTTTCCTCACAGACGACAAAAAAAGTCCGATATTATACGATTTAAAATAAAAACGATGATCGTGGCTTGACATTGAGTAAGAACATGTTTTTATGAACCCCACAGCTTCCGGTCTTCCAAGACCCGAACGGACAAAAAGACGTGCTGCAGGCACGAAACATACTACCAATAGAAATACATTGCTTTTAAAATCGTTCTGTGTGACACGTAAAAAAGGGAAAAATCGTGTTGGTGAACACGAATCAATAGATTAAATGTCGTGACTATAACACGAAATGCCGTGAGACTGGGTTAGATTGGTCCACCTGAGGAAACAGGAGCATTTAAACTGCAGCCATGCAGTTCCTCTGCCTCTCTCCCATCGAACTCTCCTACTCCCAACTCCGCGATTGTTGTTGAAAATCTGATCTGTTGTGCAGTGTGTTTAAATCTACCGATTACCGGTCCTTTTGTACACATGTATCTTGGAAAGCTAAACTAATTTAACCTGTCTTGAAAGACACGCTTTAATTTGCCCAGGAGTGCGAAACCCTTTTCTTTTGTCTAAATCCCGTTTTCTCGTCAGAGTAGGTAAGAAGCCTGTATTTTATTTTACTTATTGGTTAGGCAAGATTTATGTATGCCAAGGTTTATTTGTTTATGAGGGTTCTCGCCTCCTGTTAAAAAAACCTGGTAGTTAAAATTACCAAAGGCATTTTCGGACTCATCGTCTATTTCTTGGGAGTGGGAAGAGTGCAATTTTGTGCTGCGCCTAGGTTCCCCTAAAATGCTATTGTTGTCACTTTAGCCTGTTAAGCCCGATTGTCCCCGCGGGACGCAACATCTTGCAAAAAACAACGTCTTAGGGCTTCTTAACATTTAACAACCTAGTAATGATGCATCCCATTAACGGGAAGAAACTCAGCTTACAGACGATATTAACAATTTTTACTTAAACGAAACTCAATTCCCACAGCAAGCCTCTAAAGCAGTGGTTCTCAACTGGTCAGGCCTCGGGACCCACTTTTTACTTTGTCTATAAATCGCGACCCAACATTTTGAACCACTCAAATCTATTCAACAAAAAAATCGTGCTGTAATATATACCCTTTTCAGCATACAACATTAATTAAAGTGAAGTGCAGTGCATATACAGTGCAGACGCATTTCTGCTTGCTCTTGCCTCTGCTTACTTTTTTATGCTGTTTTTCTATTCTGAGACATTAACTTATCACTGGGACAGTTATTCGTCGTAAATAGACAGAGGGTTTCAGCCATATTTCAACATTTTTACGATGACCTCAGTCTTACAGGGGCGTGGCCTAGCAACAGCTAAAGCCTGGTACAGCATGCTATTTAGCTTAGGCTAAGCTAGTTATCAGCAAAATGCCTCGGTTCTCTACAGATGACTTCCACAAACTTCTACAGAAGATGGCCATGTTTGAAATGAAAATGGAGTGGTTGGAAGTTAACGTGGAAGTGAATGGATTAGGTTGGAATGTCACCACTTTACCGGTGTTGCAAAATAATGGACAAAAGCATGCTAACTCAAAGCTAGTTAGCAGCTACAAGGATTCCAATGAACAGGATGGCTGTGTACCGGGTAATAAATCTACAAGTGGTAGTCCTCCCTCGAACTCTCTGGGTGCAAGGCCGAAGAGTAAATCATTTCCATGGGATTTGGGAGGACGAACAACAGGCAGAGCCCAGCGCTCTGAAATCTGTGAAGCGACCGGCTGGCCTGCATTGTTATCACCCAGGAAGAGCGCCTCTTCAACCCCTGTTCCTACTAGGAAACAGCCGTGGACAGCTGCCAAAGGGAGAACTAAAAACAATCCTCCTAAACCACAGAGTGTGCCAATCCAGAACAGATACGATCCACTATCCTGAGGCTCTGAGCCCCATTTATTTTCCTCACAGACGGCAACAAAAGTCAGAGATTATACGATTTAAAATAAAAGCATTAATTGTGGCTTGATATTGAGTAAGAACATGTTTTTATGAACCACACAGCTTCCGGTCTTCCACGACCCGACCGGAGAAAAATACGTGTTGCAGGCACGAAACACATTTCCAGTAGAAATACATTGCTTTTAAAATCGTTCTGTGTGAAAAGGGGATAATCATGTTGGTGAACACGAATCAATAGATTAAATGTCGTGACTATAACACGAAATGCCATGAGACTGGGTTGTAACATCACCCATTTGATCCCAGAGAAACTTTCATAACAGCGTTGTGATGCCAAACAGCGGGCAGCACTGCAGCGGTCGGTAAATGCAGCTGAAACACATTAATAAACAATGAACCACTGCACTCTGGAGAAAAGTACAAGGGTTGAGAAGTAGTTATTTAAGTTAATCTGGCTTCATATGATTAAAAGCAATACGATCATCGACCCGACGCCGTTGGGGAGAAAATCAGCGATGTAAACGGTGACGTCATGAGTCATGTAAACCAGTCGGGCTCTGGGCGGTGTGATCAAAACGGGGGCTGAAAATAAAAACCGGTTCCGAACCAGAAAAGCTCTAGCACGGAGCTAGAACGGGAACCGCGTTGGTGTGAAAGGGGCATATGAGTTAGAACACACTTAGCTATTTTATCTACCTCTGGATCTTATTAAAGTTTGTATACAGACTCCTGCAGTTGAAATGTAATGTATTTTCAAGTCCAACATTGTCATTAAATTGATCATCGGTATAATATTTACACAAGTCACTTATATGATTAAACACATGATTCTCTGAATCGACATCATATTCAAAATTGTACATGTTATGCTCTGTGTTGTAAAATCTGGAAAAAATTCAGAGTGGCTCAGTCATTTATGTGTTGCTATTGTTTTCCATGTACGTCTGCAAGGAGTTAACTCCCTCCACACATACCTGTTCATTCCTTTGCTCTCTCATCCGTTTTTCTCGAATAATTTCAGTTTAGCAGGGAACAGAATGCGGGATTTGATGTTTCTTTCCTGGAGTTGCTTCCGTACTTGTCTGTATTTTGCGCGTTCCTTGAACACTTGGGTGGTGAAGTCCTCATCAAAGAAAATCCTGCAATCTTTCACCCTAATGTCCTTCTTTGCCCAGGCGGCTTGTAGCACCCTTTGCCTCACATTGTAGTTTTGAAAGCGGACTATTATTGATCTGGGACAGTCGCTGTGCCCAGTGAGATGCCCAGTTGCCCGGTGAGCTCTCTCAATGGGAATTTCCCCGCTCACATCCAGTTTCTCGCGTATTAAGTTTTCCACAAAGTCCATCATGCTATTTCCCTCACACTGAATAAATCCTCAGGTTGTTCCGTCGAACACGGCCTTCAAGTTCCTCACATTTATTTTCCAGTTGCTTTTGCATGCGTAAACTGTGAAGGAGTACTTTTGTCATACCGATTTCACGGTCTTCATTTTCTGCGATTCTTAATTCTGAACTTTAGACAAAACAGAACACTCACCGGAGAACTAGTCACAAACAAAAGACGAACCAACACTGAACACAGGAAGAGACAAGACTAAATACAGGAAGGGGTAATCACAAGACGAGAAACAGCCGGCAGGGGAGGAGAGACACAAGGGCCACAGGTGAACACAATCAGACAACAAGACACACCAGGGAAACTAACGACGGGAGGAAAAACACAGGGACACCAAGGGCCTTTCTCATTTCATTAAATCCCCCTCCTCGACTCCTCGACTCCTCGACTCCTCGACTCCTCGACTCCTCGACTCCTCGACTCCTTGACTCCTCGGTCCTCCGATAGTGACCCGGAAATGAATTTCAGCACGCCATGTTGAAGGACATCTCATTTCTCTAAATGCACTTCGAGCACCGAGGATCGAGCGTCGAGGAGGCTCTCTGGAGGAGCTATAACCGAGGATACACTGATGGGTCCTCCACAGTCCTCCACGGCTCCTTCGTGGATGCATTTCCGGGAACAGAGATGTTTCAGAGAGTCGTGACGCACGGCCGGACTTATCTCAGCCAATCAGAGCTCTGCATGCATCCCCTGGATATTATTTGATTAACTGCTTTCATCGCGTTGCGATGTTTACAGTGAGAACAGCTGTGAGGTCTGTGCAGAAAGCAGAGCAGTGTGTAAAATATATATCACTCAGTGTAACAGGCCTACTCTCTTTATTTGCTGTAGTTTTTAGTAGATATCTACAAGCAAAGAGTCGATATTTTTCTAAAACCATTTAGTGCTTCACATAATAAAATACACAACGGCTGTAGCCTGATTATGCTTTAGGAGCTGTAGGTGTGTGTGGTACAGTGTGTGCGTAGATGCAGCGGACAGACAGGTCTCTGCTTACTTTTAATACTTGTAAATACAACGTTTGGCCCGTAATTTATTTTCCTGTTTTAGTCTGTTTTCTTCTAATTCGTGTCTACAGTGTGCCTATTGAGCCGTTTTGAACAATGTGGGACAAAACCTGATCTTGCCCTCCCTATCACTGTCAAAGTGAACGGTGACTGTAAAAACTACACTGCGCATGCTCAGAGTATTGTCCTATTTAGTGTTTGTGGCAAAAAAAAAATGACCGGAGGGGCAGAGAGCTGCCATCCCCACCATACGTCATCTCACATAATTCAGAGCTGATTGGCTGTAAGCACGTGTGCCGCGAAAAGTGTAGTGTGTGAAGAGGAGACGAGAGAGCAGCGGAAACCCGGAAGTAAGCTGCGCACGGGTTCCCTCGACAAAAACAATGATATTTCTCCATAGGATTTTAGAAAATAGCTCAAAATAAGAACTGTGGGTAACGGTTAGATAAATGCATGTTTTGTTCAGCCGGATAATATCCACATGTCTACCCTACTTTTATAATTTTCGAATCATAAATCTATCGGTCATAAATCTATCGATTTGACTTTTGAAACTACAAGAAGATAAGGAGGACTTTTAGAAAAAAGTAATAGAGATGTTTGTCCAGAGGGATAGCATGGACTTCATCTTCAAGTCAAGGTAAGACCACAATTGTATTGGAAATGGGATCTTAAGAGAGAACAATCCAATATTTAAATGATAAAATGACATTTTTGAACTGTATGTTTAAAATTAATCGAAGCATCAGACTAAAATAATAGAATATTTAGATTTAGGACAACATATTATATTTGTAAACCTGAAGAGTCAGTGCCAGTGCCTCACCATCCATGAACCTCACTGCATGTCACTGGCTCACTGCAGAAGTTTATATATAAACATCTACGTTTTTTGTGCCCCACCACTTTTGTACATATAGAAACGCCACTGACTATATATCTCATAATTTGGCTCCTCCTCTTCAATGGCAGCTGTGGTGACAGCTCGGTCTTCTGTGTCCGATATCGCGCATAACAGAGGATTTAGACGTTGTGTACTCCACACGCCTTTTCTCCTCATACTCTCTTTCATGACTTTTTATTTAATGCATTTTAACGGCTGTAATGGCGTTTTTGTTAAAGCCAGAAGTGAAGCCTACTGTTTGTACTTCGGGTAACCCATCTCTTCCGGAATAGCTTTTCAAAATAAACTTTAACCACAGGCAAATGCTAACCGGAAATGTTTTCACAATAAAACAGTTATAAAATTACTGTATGTTTTAACTATCTTATATCATTAAACATTGATTTGAATTTCTAACAATACGCAGCCCTCACACACCACTCACGGCCAGAAGGCTTATCTAAGAGTTAGAACCTACATACGAGACACAACCTTTATAGTCAGAAAAAAGTGTGATTATTTTCTGATATTTTACACGTATGATATTATGAATACTGTGGGCCTACATACCTTAGTGTGATTATAAGTGCATTTGAGTGAATATTGGCATGCAAATTCATTTGTATACGTCCTATTCATTGTCTCAATGCGCTCATACATCTTAAGAAAGTTAACACCAAAAATGTTAAGAATGTTTTTAGAGAACGTTATCCTACCTTTCAGAAGAACTTTCTGGGAACCAAAATAAAACGTCCCGCTGAAAACGTTTTGAGAACAGTAGGGCATAATGTTCTAACAATGTTATCAAAAACATCTTAAGAAGGTTATCGAAAACATCGTAAGAAGGTTATCACCAAACATTTTAAGAATGTTTTTAGAGAACGTTATCCTACCTTTCAGAAAAGGTCCCGCTGAAAACATTCCTAGAACAATGAATGGTAACATTCTCAAAAAGATTTGAGAACCAAAAATGTCTAGCCGGGAACTCACACATGCCACCGCAAACATGCAATATCTGCTTACAGCTTATCATGTATTACGTGCTTGTTTGTTTTTTTCAAAAGGAAAATATGGTGACATCAGATTTTTTAAAACCTTTTCAAACAAATGCAACAAGTTTGTTTTTTAAAGCGCTCTAGAAATAAATCTGACGTTGATCATGACCGTGTTAATATTTGCCATAACCGGAACGTTTTATAAAAAAAGAATAACCTCCTGAAAACATTATCCGAATGTTGCTTTGAAAATGTTCTTCTTTTGTTATCATGTAACATTGAGGGAATGTTTTATAAAAGAACATATGTAATGTGTTACCCCAACAACGTCCAAAAAACATCCTCAGAATGTTGAAGGCAAAACGTTCCAACTTTGTAAGAATATCACATTAAAGGAACGTTTTATAAAACACTTTGTCATCTCAGGCCTCAATAACATCCTGAAAACGTTTTCAGAATGTTGCTTGGAGAATGTTCTTCATTTGTTATCATGTAACATTGAGGGAACGTTTTATAAAGAACATTTTTAATGTGTTACCCCAACAACGTCCAAAACACATCCTTAGAATGTTGCAGGCAAAACGTTCCACCTTTGTTAACATATCACATTAAAGGAACGTTTTATGAACAAGCTTTCTGTCATCTGAGGCCTTAATAACATCCTCAAAACATCCTCTGAATGTTGCAGTTAAAACGTTATGTCTTAGTTAGCCTTAAACCTTATAGGAACATTATTTGAAATAATAAACATCCTATAAAGGTTCTTTGAACATCAGATTAAAACCTTTCTTTAAAACGTTATTATAACCTGTAGGTAACGTTAGCCAAAGTTGTGAGAACGTTCCCCGCTAGCTGGGATAACACCTGAATTTCCCTACAGGGATTAAAAAAGGTTTATCTTATCTTTTTGTCATCCAGGCAAGAGGAAACGAGGAGAGGAGCACCTCAGAGTCCCGAGGGAGATGCACAGTGCAGATCTGGCCCAGCAGGAGCTGAACCGGGCCCAGCAGGAACGGCACATGCAGCAGGCCGTAGTGGCCTTTTACACTTGCATTTATGTATATAGTTTTGCTGTGTTTTACACTTTTGTATTTATGTTTATAGTTTGCTTTGTTATTTGCACTTGTTTGATGATTAAACCATTTTTTGTTTGTAACAAGTATCTTTATCGTGATTTCCTCTGTGCAAATAGTAGATCTAAACAAACAAAACAGACCACAAACAACTTTCTTAATGTGTTAGAAAGATTTTCTTTTCATGATCTGTTATTTTCTCAAATGTTCTTATTATGGGGCAGTATACTGGTGCTTGAAATTCAAATATTAACTAAATGTCAATTCTGATTAGATTTAAATCAGTTGATAAACACATGTATATGTGAAAGAGTAAAACATATGTATTTATGTTCAATACAATTTACAATCAGTACAATGAATATGTAGCTATTCACGTAGCGCATCAGACCCTCTCGTATGTCTCTGCCCTCCTCCTCTGCACCTTGTGCCACTGCTACCACAGGCTCTGCTGCTGCATCCCATTCATCATCATAGGCCTCTCCATGACATTTGTTCCACAGATAGGTGTAGGTTTCCTCAGACGTCCTGAAGTTCTGCACCCACTGAGTGTGTGTGAAAGATGGAATAATCACACCCCACCACTCGGTTGAACATCCAAACACAAGGTATGCGGTGGCGACTTTGCAAATGGTGTAACTTCTGAAATACACATACAAAAGCATACATATTTTAATACGTCAAAGTGGTAGCTAAAATGAATTAAATATGTTACAACCCGGCCCGTGGGCTGTAACATAAAGCTGGGAGACGAGACGAGGGTTGTGAATAATGAAGACGTTTATTTTTAAATGCAACAAAATGATCCAGCGGCACCAGCAACAGATCCCCGAAGCTGGCCCGGCGTGAGTGCACAGAGGAGTGAGAGCGACGTAACCGGCTGGGCTCCTCCTATATCCTTTCCTTCCAGGTGTAGCTCATCAGGCAGGTATCCTCCCACAGGTGCGGCTCATCAGACAGCTGCAGCTGGAACCTGCAATCACACACAAAACACACACACAACCAGACGGCACCCCACGTGGTGTGGAGGGGTCGTCACACTCCCCCCCATAAGAAAGGAGAGCCACTCCAGGAGAGCACTTGACCTTCTCCTCTGCCTTACCAATCACAGTATGTGACGATGACTGCATGGTAGGCGGTGGACCCTCAGCCCACACACGGCTGCCAGCCAGGCCGTTACCCAGGATCACATCCACCCCACCAATCGGCATTACAGGGCGGACCCCCATGGCGACCTCACCCTGCACCAGACCTGAGTTAAGCACAACAGAATGCAGAGGAACAGGCACAACATTCATTCCCATACCTCGCATCCGGACAAAATCCCCAGTGCCAGATTTGTCCAAAAACGGTAACACAGAGCTCAGAATGTATGAGTCATACGATGCAGTGTCTCTCAAAATCTTTACCGGCACGCTTATATCACTTCCCATCAATGACACATATCCGTTTGACAGAAACACAGAGAAATCCGGTTCCTTCAATCCGCTAACCTGCTGACAGGGAGAGATGACAGGTAAGGGCACTGTAAAAAAAAGAAATGTACTGTATTATTTTACAGACCTTTCTTGTTTTTCTATATCAAGCGTAAATACCATAAAAATACAGTAAATTACTTTTATTTAAAATAAATAAAGGTTTTATTCTGTAAATTGGTTTGATGAGAAATTGTCGTTTTTTTACAGGATAATTCCATTGTTTAATTGTCTTGAATGTTAAATTACATTGAATTCTATGTAAAAGCACATACAATACACATCATTTTACCGCATGTAAAATGAATTTTTGCACTTTCAGAAAATACAAGCAGATGTACGTAAAATAAAAAGTATTATCTGTAATTAAATATGTAACTTGTAATATAAAAGTGTATTACTATTATAAGACTTATATAAGATATTTCTTTGTAATTTTAAGGTAAACACAAAACTGTAAAAGAAAGCGTCAAATAAAAAAAACTTAAAATGTAAGTAAAACATTTTTACATACATTTTTCTCAATATTCGATTGAATCCACCACAAACACAAAATATCCAATGTTGAAACAAAAGTAAATAAACATGTTTTTATTAAATTCCTAACTTATTATATTGTAAACATCTACAGTTGACAATATCATTAAAAAAAAAAAATCATAGAAAGTGGAGAAATCTCTGCAGGGAGGACCAAGGTTTAAAACACACACTGTTATTTACTCATGTGTTCTGTTGCTGTTTTTTTTCTTCTTCCATTGGTCAATATACAGTAATAAACCTTAGTTTTACAGTATAATGTATGGTTTTCGGATTCTGGCCGACAGCCAGAGCTATGGCACTTGAAATAGAATTCAGCCAAAACACGGCAGACAAGTCAGGCATGTTTGGAATGAGTCCGCAATACTCCTGATTGGTTAATATAAACGTAATCGAAGAAAGCTGCCAATGAGAACTGTCCGCGCCTGTCGTTCACATTTGAAACATCCACGTCAGTTTGAGCGGGTCTCCTCCTGCTGGAGCTACAGCTGTCAGTAAGTCTGCTGCAGGAGTTTATGGATTAATATTGGGATCGTTTTACATCTACACGTTAAATATGAGCATCGGGACGTGTGGGCGATTTCGAACCCTGAAGGCAGGAGAGACTGAAAAGAGTCAAGGGAAGCTTATAAAAGTTAACAGCATTTAATTAAACAAAAGATGCAGTGGTGTACAAATGAAATTGCAAGGAGAGACTCTCCCCATCTGTCTGCTTGGTCCAGGTCCGGGGGTCAGAAGCCCTGCTCCCTGGTTTGTCCTCCCTGTTGTCTCCTGAGGTCTTCTCCTATTGGCCGGCGTCATCGGGGGCGGGTCTTATGCATGTGGTGCCTTTTCTGTTGCTAAATTACATCATTCTGGTGTCTGTGGTGTTTAAACATTCCCTGCTACACATTATTCAGCGTCAATAAATGAGTGCTAATCCCAGTGTGCTCAGTTTAGAACATCACATGTCATTTCACCTTCTATCATGGTTTAAAACCGTAGCATTTGTCAGATGCTAATGCTAACTGGAAGTGACGAATTTTCAGAATAAAAGTGTCAAGTTAACAGTTAGTGAACTTCCGGTTTTTCAGAATAAAACTGATTTAAATCAAATATTGTATTTAATTCAAATTACACCTTATCACCATTGATTTTAAATGTACTAACAGTCCCTCCTTACACACCTTAAAAGGTGTGTACATAATACTGAAATCAATGAGTTCTTCATCTGAACTTTACATAGTACATAACTCTTGTCAAAATCATACTATCAAAATGGAATGGTTCAATAACCTCAACTTTATAAAATACAAAAATACTACTGATGGTGGGTTCAAACATAAAAGTCTTCCCTTGTGCATAACTTCTAGTGTTAACATTCAATATCATTCCTAAAAATAGCAGCATGGATTGGAACATTTCTTTCTCCCTCCTTTCACATCATAAATCATCTTCATATTGTATCTGGTGTAAAGGCACTTGTTCTTTTACAAAGTATAAGAAGGATTAAACTATATAAAAATAGGTAAATATTACTATTATTTAAACAAGTCTAGCGCCATTCTATCGGTCTGTTTTTATCTAAATGTTTGTGTCATCCTTTTACTGTGTCTCTGGTGCAATTTACGAATCTCTGCTGGCTCCAGTAGATATAGCTCTCCCCATCCACATTCTTGTTGGTTGTGGGACAAAGGAATAATAATTCAGAACCTGCTGATACTTGAATCTTACTACTTGGCATATGTTACAAAACAAAAAACATCTCCATGGTGAAAATAAAATGTAATCTTTCTCAAATCTAATATAACAATTAACTATTCCTGTTTGTGGTAAAACACACTAACGTTATGTAATACAATTTCATTATGATTAAAAAACAACTCAAGTCATGATGATGTCAGAGTGAATGATTTCCTGAGTGTGTCTGTCCTGTAAGGTACGTCATTCTCTGCTTGGATCGTGTGCAGAAATCCCATCGATTGCACCTGGCAATACTGCTTCTACCTTTCTATTATCAAGCTGAAAAATGAATACAGAAATCCAACATACTGTCATCAAATGTCTTTCTATTATGAATTTAATCCCCATAATGACCTAAACAATAAAGTCTATGGCTTTTACTTCTTTTACCAGGCTAGTTACAAGATGTTTTCTAGATTAAATTCCGTCTCATTACATTACTATGTTTTAGTTTAACTGTAATATGTTCTTTCTACATTTCAAACCTCAGGTACTTTAATATCTGTTGAAATATTACAAAATTGTTTCATTATCACAGGTCAACTTCTTCAGTATTCCATTCTGGAATTACATCTCTCACAGTAGCCCCTTGGCCACTGATTCTGCATCTGTGTTACCTGTTATAACTCAATCAATATTTAGAAACATGTCAACATTCACCAAACAGTATATTATCCCAAGATATGGAGCAGGTTCATTCTAAAACTATCTTCAATGCTCAGTTTGAACATCTGGGTTGGGGCGAAAAGTTTCTTTCAATCCTTAAAAGAAAAATTTAAATTGTGAATTTTATAGCCATGTTGACCTTTATACATTATACACACTCCCCCCTTTTTACACATGAACTCATGTGTAACAAAATCCTGTAATGGGGAGGGGAAACAACTTTCAGGTAAATATTGGTTAGGGACATAGCGAACATTTACAATTTGACATCCATTATTGTCATTTCCAAAGTAAACACTACAGTGAAAATAAGTGTTTCTCTCCGTCCTTCAGTCCTAAAAGAAACAGAATCTTCAGATTTTAGTTTGAGTTTTACATTTGCAAACCGCCAACTCCTGTGGGAGTAAAATATCATCAAGTAGATTGGAAACGGGTCACATGTGCGGTTTCCCCTTTTTATGGAATTTTTAGGAAACCTCTTGTTTCCCTTGGAGCTCCAAAATAATAGTCCCAAAAACATGCTTGGTTAGTTATTGTTTTAGAATCATGCAGTTAAAACTGAACACATGCCGGCATACATTCACACTCACACTTTCTGGTTGTCAAGTCAGGTCTGGTCAGATACACCCCAGAGTCAGTCATTGACAGTGCTTTTGTCACACTGTCAGTCAGGGTCAAAGGTCATTTTGTCTCGGTCTATTGGCCATGTCTTGCTCTACAGAGTCTTTTCAGAGGTATTTCAGCATAGGCGGGTACCCTTTATCTACAAAAATATGTCATATGTGGAGCGCCATTCCCTATTCATTCACGATTTCAACTATGATTTTCAAGATTGGTTCTAACTTTTCATTTTTCCTGAAACTTGGTACAAAACTCACTTCCTTATAGTACTACTACTACTGTAATTCATTTACACCTAATTAGTATTACAATGTCTAATAGATCTAATTACAGAAACTTGTGTACATAACTATTATCTTGAGTCAAACCATTACTAGGATCTGTGTAGCTCTGCATTTCATAGCTCATTATACTCATTTATCTTCAATTCTGGTCCACTTAAAAAAACAATGTTAACCTCTTTAGCAGTGTGTGGAACCCTGGGTGTCCGAACATGCAACAATTACTCCCTCCTTTATCAAGGATTTAAAAACAGAAGTCATTTCATATTTCCATCTCAAAGCCCTCCTATGGTAATAACTATGCTACAATGGTGAAATCAATACTTTGGTTCTATATTTGGCTTGGCACTAGCTCTTCCGTCAACATTAGCTATATAAATAAAGATTTCTCTTATTAGGTGGTTCCTAAAACTATAATGGTGTTCAATATTGTTCCAAATGAGCTCACTACTGTATTCACACATGAATACAAATCTCTAAAAGAATAATTCGTTAACATGATGAAAACATTGAAGAATATGGTTCTACTCTGTACTCCTAACTCCAAAACACCCACTGCTTAAAGTGGAGTGAATTTTCCATCATGTCTCCCCCTTTATCCCTCAGTGTGTTTTCTCATTTTACTTTAATAGTTTCCTCTTTACTGCTATTTTCATTTACCAATTGATTAATTGGAGATTAATAAATCTTTCTGTCTTTACGTATGTATCAAGTCTATTCAAGTTCTTTAAATGTGGTCTCTTTTATGTGCGTTTTGTGAATAAGTGTGTTTATGTGTAAACTCACTCATTCCCGTTTTCCTTTTCTCCTCCTCTGGTTTTCTCAAACCGTGACCCCCGGCCTCCTCACTTCTAATCGACCCTGCCAACTCCTCTGATTCTGCCATCCAAACAACACAATTAACGTCTACTAATGATATTACACAAACTCCTTCCAATAATTACTTCAACCATTGCCACATATTTACCCAACATAACTCTTTCAGGAAACCATTTTCTATAAATTGGAATACCTACATGTTTCAAGCATCACATATTCCACACACTACGAAAGAACATCTCCACACTTTAAATCCCACTATTACTTAGCTCAATAGTAAACCTGCAGAGCACACCACAATCAGATCACAGTAATGTAAGTGTAGGCCTATGTCTACTTTCCGTTATACTTATTACTTTTGGTGAACATTTATTTATATTCTAAATTCCTTGTCTATGATATGCAAACAGTTTGAGTGTAAAAATGTGTTTCTCAATGTATTTACACTCTACAGATTCTTGAGTTTACTCATCTCCTATGCTGTAGTTCCTAAAAATGTTCGAGTCCTTATTGTTTTGTACCAGTTTTCCAAAATCAGTTCTAACTGCCGTGTCGTTTCTGGAAATGTGGCGGTACGGCTACACACTGTGTAAGTGGGTGCCAACATGTTCCTTTTTTAACTTTGATCCGGAGTGCATCTGCAGTGCGTTCTACAACGTCCCATGGTCCACTCCATACAGGTTGCAACAAGTTAATCTTGTGGATTTTTACATTTACCCAATCCCCTGGTCCAACAGAAATATTCGTCATGGCCCTGGCATATATTTCCGCCTCAATTTTCCTCATATCTAACACTGCTTCTCCTCTGTATTGTATTGTGATTCTGGTGGATATTGCTGAGTGGGGCAATCTCTGGCCAAATGTCTACAATCACCACATATGAAGCAGCCATCATCCTTTCTTCCTCTTGAGCGTTGCTTTCCTCTCCATTGTCCCTTTTGTTGATGCTGTATGGGAGTGTATACCTGAGCCTGCGACTGTACTTGGGTAGGAAGATACTTAGGTATTTGCTGTTGCTGGAATTGTGTGGGAATATACTGCAATGCTTGTGGCTGTACTTGCCTAGGAAGATACACAGGTGTTTGCTGTTGAAGATACTGTGGTGCTTGTGGCTGTACTTGCATAGGAAGATACACAGGTATCTGCTGAACTTGGTTTTGTGGACATACACTTCCTCCTCCGCTTTGTTGGTTCTGCATTTGATTCTCTGGTTCTTCCTGAGTTTGAACTGTTGGAGGTGTCCACCCTGCCTTCTCTGCTAGTATGGCCATCTGATTAGCTTCAGTATCTTTCTCAGCCACCCGCATCTTCAAAAGTCTTCTAGCTAGTATTTTGTCGTCTTCATCATTTTCCTTTATTATTTCCTGGTATTTGATGTCGTGGTGAATGAGATGTAGTCTCCATTCTTCTGGGATTTTAGCTTCTAACCCCACCACATCTCTAAGACCTGCCTGCACTGATTGGGGTAGGGCTTTAATGACCGCGTCCTTCCACAGCATTGTGACAGCCGGCAAAACGTCATGTCGTTCTCCAGTACAGTCCTCCCACACTCCTTCGCATCTCTTCAGGAAGGCATGCATGTCTTCCTCCGTGCCTTTCCTCAGGCCAATTCGACCTGATGTAGTTGAATGAAGTGTCATCTGGGTCGTGTGTGCAATTGGCCTCGGAATCCACTGCTATTGCCTCTAGTCTTCCTTCTATCCGTCCAAGCAGGGCCCTCATGTCTCCCAAGCATAGGTAATCTTGGACTGTGTATTTCTCCAGCTCAGTCACCCACTTCTGACCTCCTTCCGTGAGTGGAGGTCGTTTTGCCACTAATGATTCCATGTCCCTGTGACTCCATGGTTGGTATTGAAATCCTCCTTTTCCAGCAGCCATCAATGGCATGGAGGTATGTGCACCGTTCTTGGTTCTTTTAGTTTTGGGGCTACTGGTTTCAGACTGTGTGCTGCCGTCGTCATCTTCATCTCCCTGTCCTTTGGAATAGTCAGGAGAGTAATTTGTTCGGCGTTTTCTTTGAGTTCTTCGTTCTTCTTGTTCTCTCCTTTCTCTCCGTTGTCTATCTGCCTTCATCTCCTGGAATCTTACATCTTCTTGTCGTCTTTCCGCCAGAAGTTGTTGGTATTTATCTTCCTCCCTTTGTCTTTCTGCAATAATGTCATTATGTGCTTCATCTGACTTTCGTCTCTCTTCCATTCCTCTGATGAGTTCTTCCATCAGCTGGTTGACACTGGATAGGATTCTTACCCCATACTCCAATTCTTTCACAGTTGGGGCTTGAATTGAAGCTTGGTGAGAAGGGTTGTTCTCTGATATGTGGGGAGGAGACTCGGTCAGGCTTGGATACGGCTTTGGAGTTTGGATAACTGGAGCCTCTTCTCCTGTCATTTCTGCTTCTATTGTCAATCCTTGGCTGGCATATTTCAGATGGAGTACCAGACTTGCAACCATACATTTTCTTTTTTCAGCTTTGTTCATAGCAATTTGTTCAGGTCCATACCAAGAGGGTCGTCCGGCTTTGATCCATGCTTTTTCCTGTTGTAGGTATTCAACACTCTCATGTTCAACTACAGCTTTTCGATGGGCTTCCGTTGGTCCAGGTTGATCATCTGCTGGAATCAATCCTCCCGCTTGCCATTGTCCCCACAGTTTCTCTATGTGATTCCATGTCTTCTGTCTACTTTTTGGAACCATTGTAGCATCTGATCTGGTTTTTACCCTTTCCTTGATATCTGCAGTTGAGCCTGGCTCTGTGAATGGTCTCAACTTGGTGTCTTTTGGCGACATGTTTAAATACTTATATTATATTATTAAGTTATCAAAGATGAAAAACTAATCCTCTGAATAGTACCTTTGTATTCTTTATAAAGATATCCTATGTCACCTGAGCTTAACTTTAAAATCTGGTATTTTTTTCAAAAATAAGTTTAAATGTTGTAAAACCGAAATTGGAAAATCTAAATCTAAATTAGACAAATTAAATTAATATTTTGAAATTATGCAAATGTTTTTAATCTGAATAAATAAATAAAAATGAACAGTGTATGGTTTTGACTAAGTAATATGAAAATAGGAATATGGTGCAAATCCAAATAAACCGTGTACAGTGTGTACTCAAGTTTATGAAATTATGCAAATGTCATAAAATGAGTTAACTACAATACTTCAATTCAAAGAAACCACATGTAATCTTTATCTGGTGGTGAAGAATGTATTAACTGTAATACTTATTATGTCCACTAGGGGAGCTGTTTTATTTGTAACTCCTCCCAACTGTATCAACTTGCACTTCCGGGTTCATAAACCTACTTCCTGTTTATTTCCCCAAACAATAAAGTTCAAATTACTTTCTTTGAAAAGCATGGAAAACGAAACAACTCAATCTACTCCCAATGTTCATCTACACCATCCCTGTGTATTTAAAATCAGTAGTTACCAGTTGTATCTTTACTCAAACTATCACCACCTAGTATTGCTAACTGGCTAGCTAACTAGCTTAGCAGTAACCTCATGTAACCTCATGTGACTGGGGGAAGGGGAACAGTGTGAAAATGAAAACCACACTGCTTGACAATACAAAACAACACAATCCTCATTTATCTTAGCTCTAAATTCTATAGATGCTGACCTTAAAAGCTGATGTCATACCAATGTTGTACACAATCTTTTCGGCTTAGAACATCGCACAAAAATATACTTTATTAAACCAGACTACACCGGTTTAACTCATCAAACATATAGACCAACACTAATGGACCCAGTCCAGTGTAAAACAGATCAAGTCTGGTACCTCCCCAGAGATCTTAACACTATTTGGAGCCAGTCCAATGTAAACCAGATTAAATCTAGTGCCTTCCCAAAGGTCTTTAACACTGTCACATTATTCGGACGGCGCCGAAGATTAACAGAGACAATAAAAAGACTATATACAATCTCCACACCCCTACAAATCACTACCAATGCCTGCACCTAATGTAAGTTATTTTACTATACAGTTTTTGAATTAAACAGGTAACCGTCTCACCTTCCTTTTAGGCCCAGCCAAAAAAACTCCTTTGTCTGCAGGCTGGTGTGATGCTAGTTAGCTTACAGCCTCCCTGCTCCTCCAGCTCTACCCTGCTCCAGGGTCCCTTCGTGGTTGCCAAATGTGGGCGATTTCGAAACTTGAAGGCAGGAGAGACTGAAAAGAGTCAAGGGAAGCTTATAAAAGTT
>CALSBZ010046694.1:78844-102893 GCA_943591055.1 Gobionotothen gibberifrons
TTTTTCAGAATAAAACTGATTTAAATCAAATATTGTATTTAATTCAATTTACACCTTATCACCATTGATTTTAAATGTACTAACAGACGTCAACAAAGAACAGAAGACTTGAGATCTGGTGAGTCCTGCAACTGTAATGGAGTTAAACATGTATTTAGATAATCCTTAGTTTGTGAATGTTTTATTTTGTATTTAAGGTTACGTTTCTTCTTCTAGTTAGCTGAGTTTCTTCCCGTTAAATTGGTATGCATCATTAATAGGTTGTTAAATGTTAAGAAGCCCTGATATAATGTTTCTTGCAAGATGTTGGTGCGCCCGGGAAACCCGGCTTATGTGGCTGCTAACGTTAGCTTACAGCTTATTGCAGTGCTGCCCCCCCCACCCTCTCGTCTCCAACACGGGAGAATTACACATAAACATGCAGCGGGGTGTCACAGTGTTGTCGCCAAGTTTAATGTAAAGTTTCACAGCTTTCTTACAGCGGAATCTAGTTTGTTAATGTTCAGTAGCCAACAGCTAGCATAGCATAAACAGCTACAGTGGGGCAAAGAAGTATTTAGTCAGCCACCAATTGTGCAAGTTCTCCCACTTAAAAAGATGAGAGAGGCCTGTCATTTTCATCCTAGGTATACCTCAACTATGAGAGACAAAATGACAAAAAAATATCTAGAAAATCACATTGTCTGATTTTTAAAGAATTTATTTGCAAATTATGGTGGAAAATAAGTATTTGGTCAATAACAAAAGTGAATCTCAATACTTTGTTATATACCCTTTGTTGGCAATGACAGAGGTCAAACGTTTTCTGTAAGTCTTCACAAGGTTTTCACACACTGTTGCTGGTATTTTGGCCCATTCCTCCATGCAGATCTCCTCTAAAGCAGTGATGTGTTGGGGCTGTCGCTGGGCAACACAGACTTTCAACTCCCTCCAAAGATTTTCTATGGGGTTGAGTTCTGGAGACTGGCTAGGCCACTCCAGGACCTTGAAATGCTTCTTACGAAGCCACTCCTTCGTTGCCCGGGCGGTGTGTTTGGGATCATTGTCATGCTGAAAGACCCAGCCACGTTTCACCTTCAATGCCCTTGCTGATGGAAGGAGGTTGTCACTCAAAATCTCACGATACATGGCCCCATTCATTCTTTCCTTTACACGGATCAGTCGTCCTGGTCCCTTTGCAGAAAAACAGCCCCACAGCATGATGTTTCCACCCCCATGTTCCACAGTAGGTATGGTGTTCTTTGGATGCAACTCAGCATTCTTTCTCCTCCAAACACGTCTAGTTGAGTTTTTACCAACAACTTCTATTTTGGTTTCATCTGACCATATGACATTCTCCCAATCCTCTTCTGGATCATCTAAATGCTCTCTAGCAAACTTCAGACGGGCCTGGACATGTACTGGCTTAAGCAGGGGGACACGTCTGGCACTGCAGATTTGAGTCCCTGGCGGCGTAGTGTGTTACTGATGGTAGCCTTTGTTACTTTGGTCCCAGCTCTCTGCAGGTCATTGACTAGGTCCCCCCGTGTGGTTCTGGGATTTTTGCTCACCGTTCTTGTGATCATTTTGACCCCACGGGGTGAGATCTTGCGTGGAGCCCCAGATCGAGGGACATTATCAGTGGTCTTGTATGTCTTCCATTTTCTGATAATTGCTCCCACAGTTGATTTCTTCACACCAAGCTGCTTACCTATTGCAGATTCAGTCTTCCCAGCCTGGTGCAGGTCTACAATTGTGTTTCTGGTGTCCTTTGACAGCTCTTTGGTCTTGGCCATAGTGGAGTTTGGAGTGTGACTGTTTGAGGTTGTGGACAGGTGTCTTTTATACTCATAACGAGTTCAAACAGGTGCCATTAATACAGTTAAAGAGTGGAGGACAGAGGAGGCTCTTAAAGAAGAAGTTACAGGTCTGTGAGAGCCAGAAATCTTGTTTGTTTGTAGGTGACCAAATACTTATTTTACCGAGGAATTTACCAATTAATTCATTAAAAATCCTACAATGTGATTTTCTGGATTTTTTTTCCTCATTTTGTCTCTCATAGTTGAGGTATACCTAGGATGAAAATTACAGGCCTCTCTCATCTTTTTAAGTGGGAGAACTTGCACAATTGGTGGCTGACTAAATACTTGTTTGCCCCACTGTAACTGCTAATGTTCGGCTAACTTGCTAGTTAGCTCTTCTCTATATATTATAAGCTAACATGACTAGCTAATGTCACACTGTGTGAACTAAAATACTTTTTGTATTACTACATCATACATGCTTGGTCCAAATCACTGCTAAAATTTATTATTTTTGAAAATGTATAGTAAAGAAACACTCTGCATGAAATAACATAGCAAAATAATACAGGTAATGTTTGACCCATGTTGTGCCTTAGAAGTGTAGTGATAAAAACGTGATTTGTATTCAAAAAGTAAGAAAGGGAAAAATAAAAATTAGAATTGGTGTTGATCCAAAACAGGTTAATTGAGGAATACCTGGAATCCTGAATGGCTAAAGTAATTTATTGCAAAGATATTTACAATTAAAACTAATTCGGGTCACTTTTGACACATGTTGGTTGTATGTTGTGTAACAAAGGGTTAACATGACAGCTGTGATGTTCACTCTTTTGACAGAGCACCAGTGGACAGTGAGGACTATGGAAGAGAAGATGTGATGGCTGTGTGGAAAGCTGCTGGCGCCAGCCTGTGTCCCTCTCATCAGTCTCTGCAGGCAGCACCCAGCTATTCTTCCATCTTGCAGATGAAAAGACTTTGATATGTGAGTAATAACTAACTTGTGTGTAACATAATATTGAATGTGGCTTAGTAAAGTATTTAAAAATACCCCACATTGTACATGTACAGGACAATCAGACCTTGTTCAACAAAGATCATCAGACAATTGATTTGTCTTTGAGGTGTGTGTGTGTGTGTGTGTGTGTGTGTGTGTGTGTGTGTGTGTGTGTGTGTGTGTGTGTCAGTCAAAGGTCCATCATACAAGATTTAGGGGATCTATTGGCAGCTGCTGATAATAACATCCATCATTATGGTTTACTAATAGTTATCACTTCACTTCCTCCTCCAGCACCTGGACACAGCAGACCTACGCCAGGATCCTGTTTGTGGACTTCAGCTCTGCCTTCAACACCATCATCCCGGCTCTGCTGCAGGACAAGCTCTCCCAGCTGCACATGCCCGACTCCACCTGCAGGTGGATCACGGACTTCCTGTCTGACAGGAAGCAGCACGTGAGGCTGGGGAAACACGTCTCTGACCCCCGGACCATCAGCATCGGTTCCCCTCAACGCTGCGTTTTTTCCCCTCTGCTCTTCTCCCTGTACACCAGGGGTGCCCAACCTTTTTTGAACCGAGAGCTACTTTTAAAGTTGCCAGTCTGCCGAGATCTACCAGTCCAAATAGAGAGGCGTAGCCATTAGTGACAGCCTACTACCAGGTAAATACACACTTCTACTTGTATAAAACTGGCCTTTGTACGATTAATACTTCATAAAATACTGCAGATCCTTTATCTTACCTCTTTCTAATCTACACACATACAAGTATTTAACTGAAGTTACACAACAGTGTTGTTGATACAGAGTTGGAGGTTATTCACACGTCACATACTACAGTGGGTAATGTTTTCAAGAAACATTGAACAGTGCTGCCACATATGACACAGGAAAAAATGACTGAACCCTTTCTTTGCCATTATATAAAAATAGTGCTGCTACAAAAGTATAAATTAGGCTTACTAATAAGACAACTCAGACCTGAAGCTACACAGGAATCTGCTGCCAAAGTGCAATAAAAAAGACAAAATTAATAGAATCAAACCCTTTTTGTTGCATTTTAGTATAAAAAGAAATGCCTTTAAAATAGGATGCAAGCAACACTAGTTTCTTATCCTCAATTGATAATAGACTATAATCAATTTAAGTTTGCATTCTTACCATTTTGTACAATAATTATAATGAATAAGTTCAAACAAACTAACACTTACAGCTGATTAATAACGGTATCTAACTTGAGTTTTTATTATATCAAAAACCTGTTGAAATGCTACTGTTATTTTTACTGTCCCCAAAAAGCGCGTCGGAAGCCTCCAGGAAAGCTTCTTTCACAACTTCGCCGTCTTTGAAAGACTTCATGTGTTTCGCAAGAACGTGACTGACACGATAAGATGCTATGGTAGCAGCCTTGCTCTTGTTGTTGGGCCTGGTGAAAATGGACTGCTGTGCATTTATCTGTCCTTTCAGGTCCCTCACCTTTTGGGAGCGTAGGGCAGAATTAGGAGGGAATTCCGTCTTGGAGCGTTTGTGCACTGTTTTGAAATGCCGCTCCTAAATTACCCTTCTTCGGTAAAGCCACGCTCGCATTGCAGATGAGACAGATAGACTTTGAATTGGAATAGATACAAAAAGAATCATCCTCCCACTCGGAGTGAATATTATATATTTTGGGCTTTTTTGTTGTTTTGCATCTGCCATAATTGCGGTCTTGTGTGTGTGCGGACTGTCACTCCTGGCTGTTACACGGACTGCGGACAATGTCAGCTAACTGTGCCCACTGCCCACTAGCCACACCCCAACACATGGGGTCCCGCCAGCCAATCACAAAGCTTTGATGCGTTCAAGTGCATTATTCTGGCACAGGAATATTATGTTATAGGACATTAACGATACAACAGAATATTGTTGTTCTATTTTTAGACACATCTCGCGATCGACTGGGAATCTCCCAGTGATCGACTGGTTGGGCACCCCTGCTGTACACCAATAGCTGCACCTCCAGTCACCAGTCTGTCAAGCTCCTGAAGTTCAGACGACACCACCCTCATCGGACTCATCTCTGGTGGGGACGAGTCTGTCTACAGGTGGGAGATGGACCATCTGGTGACCCGGTGTGGGGAAAACCACCTGGAGCTCAACGCTCTCAAGACAGTGTAGATGGTTGTGGACTTTAGGAAGAACGCAGCCCCACCCGCCCCAATCACTCTGTGTGACTCCCCAGTAACTGCTGTGGAGTCTTTCCTCTTCCTGGGCACCATCATCGCCCAGGACCTCAAATGGGAGCAGAACATCGGCTCCCTCATCAAAAAAGCACAGCAGAGGATGTTCTTCCTGAGGCAGCTGAAGAAATTCAACCTGCCAAAGACCATGATGGTGAACTTCTACACCTCCATCATCGAGTCCATCCTCACCTCCTCCATCACCATCTGGTACACTGCAGCCACAGCCAAGGATAAGGGCAGGCTGCAGCGTGTCATCCGCTCTGCAGAGAAGGTGATCGGCTGCAATCTGCCATCCCTCCACGACCTGCATGCCTCCAGGACCCTGAGGCGGGAAGATAGTGGCCGACCCCTGCCACCCTGGACACAAACTGTTCACCCCCTTCCCCTCTGGCAGGAGGCTGCGCTCCATCAGGACCAAAACCTCTCTCTATCAGGACCAGAACCTCTCTCAATCAGGACCAGAACCTCTCAGGACCAAAACCTCTCTCCATCAGGACCAAAACCTCTCTCCATCAGGGCCAGAACCTCTCTCCATCAGGACCAGAACCTCTCTCCACCAGGACCAGAACCTCTCTCCATCAGGACCAGAACCTCTCTCCATCAGGACCAGAACCTCTCTCCACCAGGACCAGAACCTCTCTCCATCAGGACCAGAACCTCTCTCCATCAGGGCCAGAACCTCTCAGGACCAAAACCTCTCTCCACCAGGACCAGAACCTCTCTCCATCAGGGCCAGAACCTCTCTCCATCAGGACCAAAACCTCTCTCCATCAGGGCCAAAACCTCTCTCCACCAGGACCAGAACCTCTCAGGACCAAAACCTCTCTCCATCAGGACCAAAACCTCTCTCCATCAGGACCAGAACCTCTCAGGACCAAAACCTCTCTCCATCAGGACCAGAGCCTCTCTCCATCAGGACCAGAACCTCTCTCCATCAGGGCCAAAACCTCTCTCCATCAGGACCAGAACCTCTCTCCATCAGGGCCAAAACCTCTCGCCACCTCAACAAGGCCCGCCCCCCCCCACTGACACTTTACCTCAGCCACAACGCAGACTCTATGCATTACATAATGGAGATCACAGGATGGTAAATAATGCAATGTTTAAATATTGCTTACTGCACATATTTTATATTCTATGATTTATTGCATTCTATTTCGATGTAAATTACTGCTTTATTTTATTTCTATCTTACTATATTTGTATTACAGTGTTCTTAATATAGTTCACTATCTGTGTACTTTGTTTTGTTTTTGATTTTTATTTGTATGTATGGTGCATACATACGACACCTAGTCAAATTCCTCATACGTGTGAACCTACCTGGCAATAAACCCGTTTCTGATTCTGATCTTTTTGTCCTCTAGGTTGCACTGCCACTTCTACAGTAGCGCAGAATGGACAGAGGAAACATGATTGGGCCTCAAGTTTTTTGCAGCCAATATACATTCTCCTACAAACTTGGGATAGGAGGGTGAGTGAACAAGTTATCCATTGGTTGGAACCTACCATTGTTAGACGTACTAAATCCTGCACACTGCTCCTTCAAATTGACAATGTGAACATATGTCGCCATTTTGTAATTCCTGTTATTTTCAGTTGAGAATGTTTCAAAGTAATCTTAAAAAATTCAACTTACTTTTTGTTTCTACTGTTTATAAGTATGATGTTTAAATATGAAATGCTGTATTCATTAGTTGTACTATAATTCTACAAATATCTTTATTTTAAGTTTTCAGAGTAATTGTTTCCTACAGAACATTTTGTGATGTCATTTTGTTGAACCTGTTTGATTGGAAAATGTTAGAAAAAAGCTGTAAAATAACAGTATTCTAGCTGTAGAACTTTAGGTTTTGTATTTATTTTAGTGTATGATCATACGGATCTAATAAAAAAAAAAAGTTTCTCATCAGAACTTTATTTAAGGTATTTGAATGTAACATTTTAAGACAATGGATTTTGGACTTTAAGGACAATTCCTGTATATTAATTGCTTTTGCACTTTATTTCAGTTAAAGTATTTTTACTTTAATTTTATGGTTTTTGTTTGGCAGCCTGCTGCTGCCAGTATTTTGACCGTTTTTTTTACAGGTTTTTTGCCCGTAGAAGTATTAGTGCTGTACTTTTATTAAAGGTTATTGACTGTAAAAAGAGAGGATACATCTGTAAAATAACAGTGTTTCACTGCTGAACTTTAAGTTCTGTCACTTTATTGAAGGTGTTTGACCGTAATAATTTAGGATAAAACTGTAGAATAACAGTGTTTCACCGCTGAACTTTAAGTTCTGTGACTTTATTGAAGGTGATTGACCGTAATAATTGAGGGAAAACCTGTAATATAACAGTTTTTACATGCTTAACTCTACATTATGTCCGTAATAAACAAGGGAAGATACCTGTAAAATAACAGTGTTTCTCTGTAAAGGAAATTAATTATATTTACTGTGAATTTACGGTTTCTTCCCATTATTGTAATTAGGGTATTTCACTGTAATTTGACGGTAAGTGTTTGGAAGCACCAGCTGCCAGACTTTTACCGTTTTTTTACAGTTTGTTTTTTTACTTCCCCCCGCTAGCCTTAGCTTTTGTACAGTCCTCACCCCGATGCCCTCTCTCCCTGCAGAGATTACAGATTTCTGATGGATCAACCCGTGGCTGACCTTGCATCTCACGCTCAGGTTTACCCCAGTGCGGATTAGCCTCCTCCTCCCATCTCCCTGCTGCACGATACATACCAGCTTCAACCTGGCCCCTGAAAACTCGACCGCCCCTGTGCGTTAGCACATAGTCATCTGCCAGAGCAGCAGCCTCTGCAGCAGTCTTCACTTTGCGCTCGCTGATGTAAACCGCAATGTGGCGGGGTACAGAATTTTTAAACTGCTCCAACACCATCAACTCACATACTGCAGTGTACGTATCGACATTCAGGGATTTACACCACCTACTGAAAAACGTAACCAGATCCCTGGCAAACTCAACATGGGTCTTTCCGCTAGACTTCTCCCAGGACCTGAACCTCTGTCGATATGCCTCAGGGACTAACTCGTATGCCTTCAACACAGTAGTCTTAACAGTCAGATAAACCTTGCACTCTGCCACCGTCAGAGCAGAGTAGGCTTCCTGGGCTTTACCCGTTAACACACACTGTAACAATAAGGTCCTCTCAGCGTCAGACCACTCTCTGGTCTCAGCTACACGTTCGAACAGGGGGAAAAAACTATCTGGGTCTCGTTCACTAAACTGAGGCACTACCCGCAAATTACTGCCAACGTCAAATGGAGTAGCTCTACCAGGGAAATTAGAGGCCTGACCTGCACCACCAGCAGGAATACCCAACCTCCGCTCCTCTAACTCAAGCCTTTTAATTTCTACTTCCCCCCCTTATTTTTTCCACTGCCAGCTTCTCCATTTCTGTTTGCAACAACAGCAACTCCTTTCTCTGTTCAAAAGTCAGGCCTGTATCACTGCAGCCAGACGTACTGCCACTGTCTCTGCCAGGATCAACAGTATGTTTTCCCCCAAACTCAAACAAATTTGCTCTAACAATCCCTCTCATGTTTTCCTTCATCCTTTTATCCCCAACATCCAAGCGGAAATGTTCAGCAATACCGATGAGTTGCTCCAGTAGCTCCTCTGTAGGCGCTCTCACAAACTCCTCCACACTGTCCATCATAGCACACTGTATGCACGCTAACGCTACTACACAGCCTTCACGCTACTGCAGCCTGTCCCTCTAACTGCCTCACAGTACCTGGCTAAACTCCCCGCTAGTCTTCAGGTGCTAGTTATGGCGGGTACTTACGCACTAAATACCGTAAGCTCGGCGAAGCGACCAGCAAACCGGCAACTCCACCTGCAGCCTCGGCGTGCTCCCGAGCTAATAGCTCTAACCACTTTCACACCGCACTAACAGCCCCCCCTACGACCTCCAAGGGAGACCGTACTATAGCTAACAGGGACAGATAACACGGTAACTAATGATACTGTGTTCGTACTCGCTGCCATACAAACCCTGTGCATTAGAACTGCAAAACACTCACCCCCATAACGCTACTCCCAAACAATCAGCTGCACTCAATGACAAGCAGCTGTGCGCAATCCGTCCCCACAACGGACATCCAGTTTGCACATGTTTCCCAGGTCCAAAGCAACGAGCCCCCATATGTTACAACCCGGCCCGTGGGCTGTAACATAAAGCTGGGAGACGAGACGAGGGTTGTGAATAATGAAGACGTTTATTTTTAAATGCAACAAAATGATCCAGCGGCACCAGCAACAGATCCCCGAAGCTGGCCCGTCGTGAGTGCCCAGAGGAGTGAGAGCGACGTAACCGGCTGGGCTCCTCCTATATCCTTTCCTTCCAGGTGTAGCTCATCAGGCAGGTATCCTCCCACAGGTCATCAGACAGCTGCAGCTGGAACCTGAAATCACACACAAAACACACACGCAACCAGACGGCACCCCACGTGGTGTGGAGGGGTCGTCACAAATACTTGAAACACTTTGGTCGTATAGTGACCGTGACCCTAAACACATTGTGAACGTTAGCTTACCAAGTAGCATTGTCGTTTTGAAGTGATCAGAGTCGTCTTGACGTCTTGACGTCTGCGCTGCGTTGTAGGATTGCCAAAACTCTCCTGTTTTTTTCTTCTGTATTTCGTCCTGCTATACTCAGCCTTTTCTGAAACAAAGTTTGCCTCCTTTGTGTGATAAAAAGCCACATACCAAGAACCAAGTACACGATCGTTTCCATATCCTGCATTGTTATGGTGTTTGTGAGTTGTGTCGCCTTGAAGATGACGTCACGGCAGTTTTACGCAGCGTCGCTCCGCCCGCTGAACAGCCAATCGCCCCGCCTACACTGCGTTGTTACTATAGTTACTACCCCCGTTACTAACTGTAATGGAAACGCAGCTTAAAGTGAGCCGAGCCGAGGCGAGCCGCGCCAAAACCTGTAGTGGAAAAGTGCCATAAGTATCCGAGTGATCTAGCATGAAATGTGGAGATCCTCAAGGCACCATGCGTGGACCTCGGATTTGATGTCGACATGCTTCCTTGTGACAGAATCATCCAAACAACATTGCTGGTCATAATTATGTGGATACAACCAAATAAGTAGTAACCCTAACCCAGTATTTTCACTGTATACCACTGTTCAGAATGCTGCTGCTAGAGTGCTCAAAAAGATGAAAATAACAAAAGTAACTAATTATACCAAGTCTTTTCAATGTCAACATTATGTATTATATCTAGGGTGTATATCAAATAAACTAATAAACACACGTTTTCCAAAGAGAAGGTGGTCTTAAAGATGCCCTATTATGAATTTTGGGATTTCCCCTCTCCTGTAGTGTGTTCTATAGGTTTCAGTGCATGTAAATGGTCTACATAGGCTAACATCCCTGTGTTTCCTCTTGAGGGAGTTTCTCTCCCACACGCTATCCCTGTCTAAAACACATCCATTGGACTCCGTTGTTTACTTCCGCAACATAGTGACATCACTGTGTAACACGTGCAGATTATATTGGCTAGCGCTACAACAAATTGTACGTGATAGGCTGAGGGGCGGGACCAATCACAACAAAGCCAGCCATGCAAAGACTTCAAAAACCCAAGAAGCAGCAGAATGAGCAAATCCAGAACGGTCTCTGCACTATTAGCACTTACACCTACTAACTCGTCCTTCCATCAGGGCATGATATGGCAGAGATAAAAAAAATATTTATCCCTCAAACAATCCACTCAAGTGTTTACAGATGGAGAAAAAAGTGCCGGATGAAGCGTGTTTAGCTAATTACACCAGTTAAGTCCCATGTCACTGCAGTAACACTGGCTGAATATCAGAACAATGTGACCCGTAAGCTAACGAACTTCAGGCTGAAGGAAAGAGAGCATCTTCCTCTCACTTAACATTGTGTGTTTCTCTTTGCATGCATCAGTGAAGATGAGCAGCTGTTCATCTTTCATCTGTTCCAGCTGACTCTGCTGCAGATTAAACTGCTGCCCAGATGTGATGTAATGTTTGCTCAATAAATTGCTGGGCTTTGTGTTAAGAGTCAGTGAAAGCAGCTGCTGCTAAGAACAACGGCAGGTACAACATAACTCTTAATCTCTCAAAAATGTGAGACTATCACGGAGAAGCATTTTACAGCATCTTGGAAACAATTATACCATGTCATCACGAGCATGACTGCAGTTTGCTCTCTTCAGCTCTGGCTTGTAGTGTTCTTTTATAGTTTGCTCAGTCATTTTCTACTTAACATGTGAAGAGAAGATGTAGATAATAACAGAGGTCAAACTTTTTCTTTGCAATATGAAAAATGCAGGATAAAGAGTTTATCAGTCCACAAATAAATGCAAAGCATTGAGTCCGTTGCTATGTTTTTGTTGTGTTCAGCACATGGCCATTTCTACTGATCATAATTCTATTGTTGAGGTCTACTAGAATAGATTTACATTGTTCAATGTTCCAAACTCACATCGGGTTTCTCATACAGCATCTCTGTATAGTATGTGTATTCACTCTGTCCGGGAGTTGAGCCCCGCGCTGTGTCAAGCCGGGGCTCAGCGGCGGCGGCAGCCGCGGGAATGGAGCCCCGCGCTGTGACAAGCTGGGGCTCCCAACTGGACCTCACCGTGGTTCCACCCGCGGAGGATGTCCCAGAGCTGGATTACATGGAGGAAGATGAAGAGGTTACCTCTGAGTTCCTCTTATCCGACTCAGACGAAGACGAAGATAACATCTTCGTCCCATCTGCTCAGGCTGCCAAGCCGGAGGCGCTGTCCGCTCCCCCAGGCGAAAGCGAGCCAACTTCGCCCCGCCTCAGCATGGACTTGCAGGCCGTGTGCCAACGCGCTGCGTCCAGGCTGGACATCCCCTGGCCTGAAGTAGCCAAGGAGACCTCCAGATCTCGCTATGAGGGGAAGAACTTGCCCCAAGCCGCGAGGATGACGAGGCAGCTTCTCCCAGTCTTTCCAGAGCTGCTGGGCGAGGTGTCTGTCTCGTGGAGAGACCGCCCTTTCAGCAACAAGGCCCCAATCCAGGGAGCCTCCTCTTTGGACTTTGGGGCATGGAAAAGCTCGGCTTGCTCCGCATGCCGCCTATGGAGCCTTGTGGCAGCCCACCTCCAACCGCGGCTGTCTTCGGCACCTAGTAGGAACCCCACGCTGCCGACAAAAACAGACCGTTTCCAGTCAGCAATGACCGAACGGGCTTACAAAGCGGCAGCTTTGTCCGTCAGGGCGCTCAATGTCTCGTCAATGCTGACAGATTACCAGGCGGAGCTCTGTGAGGACATGACGAACAAACCTGAGCCTGCCGTGTGGGACGAAATCAGACTCCTCGGTGAAAGAACTGGAAGTTCCCTGTTTTCCAGCCCCAGAACGTGTTCCACACGTGTTCAATGCTCATGTGTTTCCAGGGTGCAACCACGCCCCCATCTTCCCGCCGCCTCGAGTGATGTCAGAACGTCATCCTCAAGTTCGCGCCATGAGGGAGATGGACTTCACGTCAAAGACAGCAGGTTCTGCTGCTCGTTCAAGTCACACAAACACATGTCCTTGTTTTCTAATAAAACAAGGACATGTTGTTTCCAGGCTTAAAGCCAAGGGCGCAGTCAAAAATAATGAAAAGAAAAACAATAAAAACAATAAACAGTCAGGTGACTGCTCCACTTCTGAGAGTGGCTGTTGCCTCTCTCAGAATGCGGACGGTAACCGAGTCTGTGAACGCATCATCGCCGCGCGCATGCGCAGTGTCGACCGAGGTTGTCAGCCTGGGATACCACCGTGTTCAGACACTAGAGGGCCCCATAACACAACCAATAAAGAGAGCAGACAACAGAGAGCAGACAACAGGGAAGTGATCACATCTCCACTCGCTCTGAGAAGCGAAAGGTGGAAGGTGCTCACAAGCTCTGCTTGGGTTTTCAAAACGATATCACGGGGCTACAGACTCCAATTCGCTGTCACCCCCCCTCACTTCTCGGGCATTGTGCATTCACAAGCCCGGGGAGAGTCGGCTCATATTCTAGAGCAGGAGATTCTAGAGCAGGAGATTCTCTCGCGACTAGAAAAGAAAGCCATATCCATAATACCCTCCAAACAGAGTCAGAGCGGCTTCTATTCCAAATATTTCCTCGTTCCCAAACGGGGAGGGAACGGAATTCGCCCTATCCTAGATTTAAGGGCTCTGAACAAGTATCTCAGAAAATAAAAATTCCGAATGCTCACTCACACATCTCTGCTGTGCCTCGTACGTCAGGACGATTGGTTCACATCAATCGACCTGAAAGACGCGTATTTTCACATCCCAATATATTATCCACACAGGAAATATCTGAGGTTCGCTTTTCAGGGTGTCTGTTACGAGTACTGAGTGCTTCCCTTCGGTCTGTCTCTCAGCCCACGGGTGTTTGTACGATGTACGGAGGCAGCCATAGCCCCGTTAAGGCAACAGGGCATTCGCCTGGCAACCTATTTAAACGACTGGCTCCTTCTTGCACAGTCGGAGCAGGAGGCTATTACGCAGACGAATATCCTCGTGAAACACCTGCTCGACCTGGGTTTTGTAATAAACACAGAAAAGAGCATGTTGTCCCCAGCCCAGACTGTACTCTTCCTGGGCTTACGTCTAAATTCGGTGCCCTTTACAAGCCCACCTGTCAGCAGAGAGAGTGAAAGCCTTCAGGGCTTGCCTCGCTCATTTCCAGCCACGCAAATAAGTTCTCTTCAGATCATGTCTGCGGTTACTGGGGCTCATGGCGTCAGCCATCCTGGTGGTACGACTGGGCCGCTTACACATGAGGGAGTGTCAGCGCTGGGTAGCTGCCCTCAGACTGGACCCCGTGCGTCATGGCGCGCGGAGAGTGATGGTCACTGTGGAATGCGTAATGGCACTGCGCCACTGGCTGCACCCGACTTTTCTAGTACGGGGCGTACCTATGGGTGCTGTCATATCGCGGAAGGTGGTCACCACAGACGCATGTCTGACGGGCTGGGGGGGTATATACGAAGGTCAACCTGTGAGGGGTCTCTGGTCACACATAAATTATCTGGAGCTTTTAGCGGGGTTTCTCACCCTGAAACGCTTTCTGCCTTTTCTCAAAGGACATCATGTCCTCGTGAGGACAGACAACACGACCACAATATCGTATATAAACCGTCAAGGGGGTTTGCGTTCTCTCCAGTTACACATGCTGGCACGCAAACTGATTTTATGGAGCTGCGGACGTCTCCTCTCTCTGAGAGCAATGCACGTACCGGGAGTGATGAACCTCGGGGCAGATCTGCTGTCCAGAGGTGCACCACTATATGCAGACTGGACTCTACATCCAACAATTGTGAGTCAGCTGTGGGTGCGTTACGGCCGGGCCGCGGTAGATCTGTTTGCGTCAAAAGAAAATGCTCAATGTCAGCTGTTCTTTTCAATGCACGATCTAAACGCACCGTTAGGCGTGGACGCGCTCACACACGTTTGGCCTCCGGTCCTTCTGTACGCGTTCCCACCCCTGGCTCCAATACCCCCAACTCTGGCCAGAGTGAGAAAACATCACCACACACTGATCTAATAGCTCCGCACTGGCCTGCAATGTACTGGCTGGCGGAGATATATCAGCTGCTGTGCGGGCAGCCGTGGCAGCTCCCGTTACGCAGGGACATACTATCTCAGGCGGGGGGGACGATTTTTCACCCACACCCAGAGCGCTTGGCACTATGGGCCTGGCCCGTGAGTGGTATAATTTGAGTACAGTGGGGCTTCCTCAGAAGGTGATAAACACTATTCAGAGTGCAAGGGCTTCCTCCACCAGGTCTCTCTATGACTGTAAGTGGAGGGTGTTTGAGGAGTGGTGCCTTCAAAAGGGACACATCTCTTTTCAATGTTCTGTCGGTGTGATTCTATCATTTCTACAGGACCTGATTGATAAACACAGAGCTTTCTCTACGATTAAAGTGTACCTGGCTGCTATTGCCGCATGCCATGTGGGCTTTGAGGGAAAGACGGCTAGCCAACATCCCTTGGTCTGCCGTTTTAAGAAAGGGGCTCGCAGGCTCCTCCCTGTTTCCAGGTCACTGGTGCCCTTATGGGACTTGGCAGTGGTTTTAGATGGGCTCACTCAACCTCCATTTGAACCCCTGGAAGAAGCTGACATAAAACACCTGTCACTAAAGACAGTGTTGTTACTGGCTCTGGCATCTGCCAAGCGAGTCAGTGACATTCACGCGCTCTCTGTACATCCTTCATGCACTCAGTTTGCCCCGGGGCAAACAAGAGTGTTGCTGAAGCCCAACCCTGCCTTTGTGCCCAAGGTGGTTGGCTCATGCACCCCCATTGACCTTGAGGCATTTCCTTCACCGCTATGTTCCTCTGAAGAACAGCGGCCGAATTTGCTGTGCCCAGTTCTTGCTTTGCACACCTATATGGACAGGTCAAAAGAGTTTCGATGCAATGACCAACTCTTTGTATCCTGGGCTAACCCTCATAAGGGGAAGCCTGTTACCAGGCAACGGCTCTCCCACTGGATTGTGGAAGCGATAGCTCTGACTTATACGAGTCAGGGTTTGCAGGCACCAACGGGCCTGCGTGCTCATTCTACTCGTGGACTGGCTACATCCTGGACATTTGTGCAGCAGCGAGCTGGTCTTCACCGCTCACTTTTGTCCGCTTTTACAGACTAGATGTCTCTGCTCCAAGTGTGGCCCGTGCAGTGCTGGGCCCCGTGTTGGGACAGGGTTCTACCTGTTAAGTACTGTTTTGTTTTGGTGATTTTCGAGATAAGCATGTCAAGCAATACGGGAGTTTCAATATCCCATAGTGAGACATCGAACGGAGTGTTATGAATGAGAACTATAGGTTACTAACGTAACCCCAGTTCTCAGAGTAACATGAAGTGAGATGTCTCACCAGACGGCCCTTCTTGCTGAGGCGAAGCGAGAAGAGGTGCTTATTTTGAATGACGCTGCGACGTAGCGCAAGCTACTTAAAGGGTGGGTGGATTCCCTGACGTAGTCGTCAAGATCACCAGCCAATCAGGATTGCCGTAATGAGATTGATGCTTCTGATGCATACGCGTTGAGGCGCATCCCATAGTGAGACATCTCACTTCATGTTACTCTGAGAACTGGGGTTACGTTAGTAACCTATAGTTTCCTGGTTGCTGCGTGGGGTCTGCGAGACAGCGCGGAACTCTGAGCACACACACACACTCACAGCCTGAGCTCCGAGTGTGTGTGTGTGTACGGAGCTCCGCGGAGCACTGCGGCTGAAAAAAGATAAGGCAAGGCAAGGCAAGGCGAGTTTATTTATATAGCTCATTTCAACACAAGACAATTCAAAGTGCTTTACAAAAATGAATGCTATGCAATATATAAATATATATAAACACTCATTTAAAAGCAATGATATACAATTACATTTAAAACCAATCTAAAAGCAAAGATACATGAATAAAAATGTACCTTGTCTTTCTTGGATTTTTTTGGTGTCCTCCGTGAACCAGGGTCTTGAAACCAAAACGGATTCCTGTACCCCATGGTACCTTTTTAGTTTTCCCCAAAACTATTCCTCTTTTCTTTAAATGCACATAGTTAAGTTTAAGTTGTCTTCTCTAGGACTTTTTTGGTGTCCTCCGTGAACCAGGGTCTTGAAACCAAAACGGCACACGTAGGGGACTTACGTACCCCTACGAAGGGACTTCAACCCCAATAATGACTTCCTTTGGGGGTAGGCAATTCAAAATGCTTTACAAAAATTAAAGACATTAAGAAAATGGCATTGAAAAGCAAAGATAATAAAAGACAGTGCAGTTTAAGATATGAATATATCAATTAAAAGCAGCGGCAAAAAGAAAAGTCCTTCAGCCTGGATTTAAAAGTAGTAAGAGTTGCTGCGGACCTGCAGGTTTCTGGGAGTTTGTTCCAGATATTTGGAGCATAATAACTGAATCAGAATCAGAGACGGGTTAATTGCCAGGTAGGTTCACACAGACTCGGACAATCATGTCATCTCGATTTTAATCAACCCTGTGAAGAGTTCTACTCGGTTCTCTTCCATGATTTGGAGACATTGGCGCAAGAGCCTATACAGACAGTGAGCATGTGTGGCTAGCTGTAATTGGACTGATTTTATGTTTTTTATCTGTTTGTTTTTATTTGTTTTGTGTGTTTAGCTCTATTTATTGATGTGTGTCTTGTCTTTTAGTATGTGATATGGACCTTGAGTCTGAAATAAAGATTGATGATGATACGAGGAATTTGACTTGATCTCATGGTGCATACATAAAATATAAAACAACAAATATAATATAAAACAACAAATCTTTAAGGACACTGTAATAAAATATAGTTATATAGCAATACAATAAAGCAGTAATTTACAGTGAAATAGAGTGCAGTGAATTATAGAATATGAAATATGAAATAACAATATGTGCAGTAAGCAGTATTTGAGCATTGTGTGCATTTATGTAATGCATATAGAGCAGCAGTTCTCAAACTGTGGTCCGAGGGTACTGCAGGTGGTCCGTGGAAAAAAGCTAAATAAAATCCACTTTTTACTATCAAGGATTTTCGGGGACCACCTCATATGTGACTTGCTCTATCCAAATCAGTCGCATTGACCCGAAGACACATAAAGTTGTATACACTGTTGGAAAGAGGAGGTTCCTAGCTTTCTAATGATATCAGGCAGTGGGGTAGTGGTCGTTGGGCTCATCGGACATTTATGAGAGAAAATCTCTAATGTCCAAGTGCAAGTGAATGCACCACAAGACACGAGCCTTGTAACCCCTCCCCCGGCCCTGGCGCAAGTGTGGAAATATCTTTGGCGGCGATTTCATTTGAACGGGACGGAGCAAAACGAGAAGCTTCCGGATTTACGGAAGGAACGAGGTATTTGCAGTCTACAATGACAGAGAAGAGACTGTCAAGTTTGGCTGTACTCAGCATTGAATCAAAACGCACTAAAGCTTTGGATCATATTCAGTTTGTGAGGCGTTTTGCTGAACAGAATGGTAATCGCCGCATCATAACAGTGATTCACAGCTGATAGGAATAATATGATTGTTAATATTACATATTAATTCAGACAAACATCGATGAGACAGTTAATTTATTGCAGCAGTCTGCATAGATTTGGTACTGGTCTAAGAGTGTTCAACTAATTCAGTTATTGTTCAGTTAAAATGCATTCAATTATGTCTGCCATCTTATATATTTATATTTAAGGCTTTGCTGATGTGCCACAATAATGTCACCTAATGTTATTCAGTTAAAATATGAATATTTTGGCTTTCCAAGTTAACATTGATTGATATGACTGCATTGTGGCATTGTTTGGGACGACCTAATTAAAATAGCGTCCACCGTCCTCTTTGAGAAACATACACAACGCAGACAGACACCGGTCACAAAAGTATCAGATAGGCTTCAATTTACTTTTGATTGTCTATAATTAACTATTATAAAATATCGGCGTTTTAACACTACGTTTATATATGTACTTATTTGTACGGTTTGCATATGAGGTGGTCCGCGAAAATCCTTGATAATAAATAGTGGTCCGCATAAACAAAAAGTTTGAGAACCCCTGATATAGAGTCTATGATGTGGCTGAGGTAAAGTGTCAGTGGGGGGGCCGGGCCTTGTTTAAGAGGCCGGTAGCGGAGGGGAAGAAACTGTTCAGGTGGCGAGAGGTTTTGGTCCTGATGGAGCGCAGCCTCCCGCCAGAGGGGAGGGGGGTGAACAGTTTGTGTCCAGGGTGGGAGGGGTCGGCCACTATCTTCCCTGCCCGCCTCAGGGTCCTGGAGGCGTGCAGGTCGTGGAGGGATGGCAGATTGCAGCCGATCACTTTCTCTGCAGAATCAGAATCAGAATACCTTTATTAGTCCCACAGAGGGGAAATTTGCAGCGTTACAGCAGGAAAGAGCCACAGACAGCTTAGTGTTGCATATCTTGAATGCGTTAAAAAAAAGTACTACGTTATAATATAATAAACAATATGCTTAAAAAAAAGTACTAAGTTATAATATAATGATATAATGAACAATATGCTAAAGAAAGATAAAAAATAAAAATGGATGACACGCTGCAGCCTGCCCTTATCCTTGGCTGTGGCTGCAGTGTACCAGATGGTGATGGAGGAGGTGAGGATGGACTCCATGATGGAAGTAGAAGTTCACCATCATTGTCTTTGGCAGGTTGAATTTCTTCAGCTGCCTCAGGAAGAACATCCTCTGCTGGGCTTTTTTGATGAGGGAGCCGATGTTCTGCTCCCATTTGAGGTCCTGGGCAATGATGGTGCCCAGGAAGCGGAAAGACTCCACAGCAGTTACTGGGGAGTCACACAGAGTGATGGGGGCGGGTGGGGCTGCGCTCTTCCTAAAGTCCACAACCATCTCCACTGTCTTGAGAGTGTTGAGCTCCAGGTGGTTGTCCCTGCACCAGGTCACCAGATGGTCCATCTCCCACCTGTAGGCAGGCTCCCCCCCCCCCCAGAGATGAGTCCGATGAGGGTGGTGTCGTCTGAACTTCAGGAGCTGGACAGACTGGTGACTGGAGGTGCAGCTGTTGGTGTACAGGGAGAAGAGCAGAGGGGAAAGAACGCAGCCTTGAGGGGAACCGGTGCTGATGGTCCGGGGGTCAGAGACGTGTTTCCCCAGCCTCACGTGCTGCTTCCTGTCAGACAGGAAGTCTGTGATCCACCAGCACGAGTGTGATGCACGAGTCAGCACGTGCAGCTGGGAGAGCTTGTCCTGCAGCAGAGCCGGGATGATGGTGTTGAAGGCGGAGCTGAAGTCCACAAACAGGATCCTGGCCTAGGTTCCTGCTGTGTCCAGGTGCTGGAGGAGGAAGTGAAGGGCCATGTTGACAGCGTCGTCCACAGACCTGTTGGCTCTGTAGGCGAACTGCAGGGGGTACAGGAGTGGGCCTGTGATGGATTTCAGGTGGGACAGGAAAAGGCGCTCAAAGGATGTCATAACCACAGAGGTCAGGGCGACAGGTCTGTAGTCATTTAATCCGGTGATCCTTGTTTTCTTGGGAACCGAGATGATGGTGGAGGTTTTGAAGCATGCTGGGACGTGGCATGTCTCCAGTGAGGTGTTGAAGATGTCTGTAAACACCGGAGACAGCTGATCAGCACAGAGCTTCAGGGGGAGACAATGTCTGGGCCAGCCGCTTTTCTGGTACTGACTTTTTTGAAAGTCTGTTTACATACCTTTAATTGATTGATACCTCATTCACACCAACGCAACTCCGGTTCAAGCTCCGTGCTAGAGCTTTTCAGATTCAGAACCGGTTCTTCGGTTTAGCTCCGGCTCTTTTCACACCGCCCAGAGTCCGACTGGTGCTGCGTCATTGCGTCATCGTTTGCCTCATGACGTAACCGTTTGCGTGCCTGCTTCATAAAGCCAAACCGCGCGGAAACCCCTCACAGCTCACACCGATAACAACAACAATGGCCGATTGTGCTCCAGCTTCCTCTGTACCTCTTCGGAAGACCAGATTCCCAGTAGGTAGCTGGTCTCTTCAGTGGACCACTGCTGCTTGTTAAGTTTCTCCATCGTTGTGTACAAACTGGATAAAACACGGGCTTTTTGTTGTTGTTCAGGAGTTGACACTGGATGGTGTCAGGACTGAACTCTTTGTCTTCAAATCTACAGTCGAACTGATTCAGAACGTTTGCAAGGCGTCGGTCGTTCATGGAGAGGGAGGCTTTTGGCTTGTAGTTTTTGATCTGTCTTAGGCCCGGCCCCACGAGGACGCATACGGTCGTTTCCGTTACCGTTTTGTGTCATATAGACCGTTTGGCCACACTAGGACGACAGAATATGACACTAAACGACTACGGTAACGGGTCCCAAGGTGGATAGACCGGCATACACAACGCTCTGGGGGGTCCAGCGGCTCCGTGTGTAAGCCCTATACGATCATTTTCTGATAACGATTAAATAGCCCCGCCTCCCTCTCCCCCCGTCTCCCTCTCCCCACGTCTCCTGCTGCTGCTGGGCTGTCAGAAGAGGGGGAGGAAAAGAGAGGCAGACACCGTTTATTATTCTTATATTATTATACAGAGAACAGAGTCGTTATCAATTTGTTTTAAAGCTCAATAATAACAAAGAGGACCTCTGACCGGCACTTTTCTAATTTTGTACGGAAGATTGAAACTTTAACTAACATGTTGACCAGCGGAAACAAATGTTAACGGAAACTCTGCCGCACGGTTCCCTCGTCCCTTGGAAGAGGCGGAGAGGTGGGTTTTTTTCATCTGCTGGTGGACTGCCGGAGAGATATACAGCAGGAGAACACGCCGTCCACCGCGGAAAATAAACAGAAGGGCAACCATGGCAACCATGCTCAGGGGTCTCCTTCGCTGCTTTTGGTGTATTTTGTGGTGGCAGCAGCGCCACTTACAGGCCTGGCATATGTACTACAGCATTTCCAGCATTTCCAGCGGTCTCGTGTGAACGGACACGTTAATGAATCAAATGCGTCTGAACCATAGACTGTATATATAAATGGACGTAGGGTCCGTGACGTCACCCATAGGATTCTGCAGAGTTGCCGAGAAGCCCTTAGTAGGCGGAGTCGGCCACTAACGGCTCGACAGCGACTTCAGAGTTCAACTCCCGCCTGCTCCAGCCTGTTCCAAATAAGGGCAAAGAGGCGGAGCCGAGGCGGGACCTGCTGCCTCCGAGCTAGAAGTTCCAGAGCTAGCTGAAGCTACCAAGCTAAGCTAACATGCTCCCCATCTGCACACTGCCGTCGCATTTTACGTTTCTAAGGTAAGCGGACATGAAACTATTCAGCAAAACTATAAATAACAATCTAAGTTATTGAGTTTTTAGCATAATACTTCAGAATCTTAAAATCCCTTAACGTTTGTATGCAATTGTGCTAAGTTCAACACTGGAATCAAGCAAATATTAATGTTTGCATGACATTAGTTATTTATATTTTGATATCACTTAACTATACAATTAAGTCAAGCTAAGGTACATGTGATGGTAGCTAGTTAGTGCTCTTACCTGTGAGGCCTCCTCCAAACAGCATAATAACCAGACTGTATCATTAAAACTAAGTACCAGCTCTAGATCCTTGACTTTAGACAAACAATTCAAAAGACAAAATGTATTTAAAGACCAATCTTTATTTGAATGTGCCTCTTAACCTGAGATATTAGTTATACAGTAATAGTATTGACAATCTAAAAAAACTGAGCAACTCAACAGTTAACTTTATATTTCTTATTGTCTCAACTAAAGCATTTATTATTTTCATTGTTCCCCTCTCATATTCAGTGTGGACGGATTGAGACAGCGTGGTGTCCAGAGAGCTGCAGAGACTTCAGGGAGAAACCTCCGTGTGATGGACGTCCTGTCTGTTGGTTTGGCCCGGAGAGGACTGAGGGTCTTTCCTCAGTGAGGAGGACCAGGCCTGATGGAGGAGCCCATGCTGGGCAAAGCTGATACCAACTGCACAGGCCTAGTCTGTCACTTTATTTGACTAAATGTGTTTACTTATACATTTTTACACCTTCTGTCCATATGTGCTTTTTATTTAAAACATGTTTGATTAACTTTTGGTTCACATTTCAATAAATTGTATTTGCACTCCTTTCGTCCATTATTCGTACTGAAAATGTTAGATTACACATTCACATCTGACTGAAGATTGGCTCGATTTATTTGTGACGTTGCAAACTCTGCGGTACAAAGCACAAGCGATGTGAAGCTCATAAAGTGAGGCAAATAGAAATAATCAGCTGATGGAGTGTAGATGTGGAAATAGGTGCATTCGATCAGCTGACTGTGTTTTCACAATAAAAGTAGTTTCTTAGTGAATGTCCTGTACTGGTCTTAAAATCTCATCAGCTTTTAATGTTCCTCTTGGATGTTCTTCTTGACCCTCAGAGAAGGAGAAAATGTTGTGTCTTTCAGGCATGTCCTTTCCTAACAGAAATGACAGGAAACATAAAACATATTATTGCAGAACAAGTGTGTTATTTATGAAAGCGGTGTGTTTGTGTGTTTAGGGGCTGTAGATATAACTATTTTGTAATTGTAATGTTTTTTTTGTATTTCAACAGTGAGCTACAAAGACAATCAGATTATGAATGAACAGTATGAAGTTCATCAACATTGAAATATATGTCATTATCAAAATAATATTTAACTGTTATCAAAACGTAGTGCAACTGTAGAAGCTTGCTCTGTTGTCTCACTGAAAGAATAACTTTTACCACGTTTTTTCAGACAATATTGAGAGATAAATAGTAGCAGTTCTCACTATGTGTTAAATGTCTTTGCCTTCATTACATTAAATTAGAAAGCTGACAAAATCATATTGCTTGTTAACATCTAAATGTAACTTTGTGCATGGAAAACCCCTCAACTTCACTGATGTGTAGGTGATCTAGTATTTAGTATTGTTTAATGGAATGTATATCAGTGTATTAAAGTCAATACTTCATTTATTTAAACCAATATCTTTATTGATTCTTTGTACAGTATGAAGAAAGAGTCTTTGTACCTGTGCTGAAGTTCACTGCTGTGAGGAATCCAGTTCTGTCTCTCACTCTGTGGTCCAGCCTGTCTGCATCACCTGGACACTTTAAACAAACAGATATATATGTAAAGTACCATGTGCACAAACAATATAACTGATTCTCTTCTGTTGAACATGTTGGATTGTGTATTGTCCGAGTCAGGGTCCTTTTTATTTTACTGTAACTTTGGAAGTTGTGTTACCAATGCTTACTGTTTATTTGATACCAATTTGATAATGCAATTAATAAAAACAACAAGGTTTCGGTTTGTTCTTCAGATGACTGTGACATTAACGTAATCATCTTGAAATATGACATTAACACTAGAACCGCCAGAGATTTTTTATACCTATAACCGCCACCGGGGTCAAATTGACCCCGAATTATAATGCATTGTTTTTCAAGGTAAAATGTTCTTTTATTGATAAACAAGGTATTTTGTCGGCTGTACATCAATGCCGACCAGAGGTTGCGCTAGATTTTTTACAGGGGGGGGGGGGGGGG
>CALSBZ010046694.1:114002-134098 GCA_943591055.1 Gobionotothen gibberifrons
TTAAAAGGGGAGTGATTTGTAAAATATCCATAAAGAAAAAGAAAATCTGTTTACAGTTCTGTTTCATATGGGTGCTGAGAGAGGTATCCATATAAGAACTGATACGACCGTTATCGTTCTCGAGTGGCTGCAGCCTAAGGTGATGTTTACACGAGAACGAAACGCGTTGTATCTGCTACTTTTCTCTTTCCTATAGCCAGTTCGTTCACACGAGGCCGTAACGGAACCGTGGAAATGGACCCCGCAAACGATAACGGGTCCCAAGGTGGATAGATCTGCAAACGGAACTCTCTGGGGGGCCAAACGGCTCCGTGTGTACGCCTTATACGATCATTTCCTGATAACGATGAAGCCATAGCCCCACCTCTGCTGCTCACTGCTGTAGCATGGTAAGTAGCTACTGCAACAAGCAACACCCGGCTTGACACTACTCTGTCTTAGCGCAACTGACGTCCGGTGCTTTTGAGGAGGATTTGCTCTGCCGGAGGCTCCCTGGTCTTGCAGTGTTGCAACTATTGGTGAGTTGCCGTTGTCTGCCGTTTTCTCACCGACGGCTTGGCTCCTCTGGTGTATTGACTGTCATTCATGTCACAGTGGGATTTGGCCATGGGATGATTGAGTCTCTCTCTCTCTCCCTTCCTTGTGGGCTCTGTGGCTGCGACTGGCCGCACAGGCTGGTATGTATGAGTTCCCCCATAGATAACTTTTCATTTAATAAACGTAAGTATTCACAGTCTTACACTGTCTCTGCCTGTGGTGTTCAAACGAACCTGATTGCCTTTTATTAAATTGGATAACTTTAGTTTTAGTAATTTCCTGGGGGCGAAACTCCCCCAGGTGGCGTTGTCAGCAAATCGAGCATTTTATACGAGCACCACACCGCCACACATGCTACAGATGTTACTGCAAAATCTACAGCTCCTCTACCACAACCATCAGCAACAAGTGGACATGGAGAATTAAATGAACTACATGTTGCTAAATCTACCGCGGTCCGCGGGGCATAAACAGAAGGGCAACCATGGCAACCATGCTCGGGGGTCTTCTTCACTGCTTTTGGTGTATATTGTGGCAGAAGTACAGCGCCACTTACAGGCCCGGCATATGTACTACAGCGTCTCCAGTGGTCTCGGTTGAACGGACACGTTAAATGAGCCGAATGCGTGTGAACGGAATACTTTTTTGATAACGAATTCGGTCCGTTTGCATTTGCGCTCCCGTGTAAATGGGGTATAAGTCGCTTTGGAAAAAAGCGTCTAACAAGTGACATGTATGTATGTATTAAGCAGTGGCGGAGCTGGGGGCTGAATCCTGGCCACCCCAAACACCCTCACCAAGGGGGCCCAAACAATTTTAGAAGATTAAGAAAAAAATGTTTAAGTAACCTTTCATCATTCATCAAGAATTAACATTAATAGGACGTTATATCGATAATGTAATCACTAAACTTACAATTCATTTAACTTATTTTCTTCCAAAAGTTAATTATCCAAAGCCTCTGTACACCCCCTTCTATTTACATGTAATGGTTTGGTCCTCCCTCCAAACGCCGTGCAGCACCACCGGCACTTTCTAGCAGAGAGTGAGAGCATGTTACCCCCTGATCCCACCGAGCGCTTCTACGCCACGCCACGCCACGCTACGTTCCGTCTGCTGGGTTTTTAGCGTTCGCGGCCACTCTAGTCAATGGGTGCTATTCCATCAGACCCGCTGCGCCACGCTACGCCGCAACTCGAAGCGTCCCAGAAGCTCCTCGCCGCAAGGAATTTCTAAAATATAGGATGAATCCTATTTTTTACGCGGCGCAGCCGTAAGGTAATGTCGGGCAGGCAGGAAGTGGAACGTTCAGACCATATATAGCATATATACACGCACACTTTTGCAGCCCCTATCCCTCCAGTCTTTCAAGTAGGAGGAGAAATGCCAGCGTTCTCCTCCGGTTTACAGGCACTGTGTAAATGATATATATAGAATAATTATGATGATGAATGCATTGTTTTACCACTAAAATACAGCAACATATCTTTGATTCATGTCGTTTATAACTGGGATATTACAATTATTCTTAACTTTGTCTGTAGTCTACAACACAACAAAATAGGAAATAACAACAATAAACACGATTTAAACAGACACAAACATAAACCATGTAACTACGTAGCCTACTTGTAGAAGTACAAATGTCCAGGAAATATTCCAAAATCAACAACAACTGCGAGGCTGCACACATGACGCTCCGCTTCCACTACGTTTTGAAACGCGCCAGGTGGGTTACGACGCAGGAGGAGGTCGCAGCACGGCGTAGCCACAACGTAACGTAGCGCAGGCGCTCGCAGTGGGATCAGGGGGTTAGGAGCAGGGAGGCTAGTACTTACGTGTGTAAGTACTAGTGCCATGTCTCAACGATTCACAAAGTCAGGCTTTCAAAAGAGAAAAGAAAGGAGAGAAAGACAAGAGAGAGGGACTAAAGAGCGACAGTATGTCACCCAGTTTTTCAAAGAAAAGGTGGGTGTGGTCTATGAGTGGTGGAAATGTGTCTGTTAGCTAAGCTTAGTCCATTGTAAATAATAATTGTTATGTTTTTTTTTACTAAGCTGACATTAAGTACTGTTAATATCTATACAGAAAATGCAGAGGTTTTTAATGTCACTACTCTTTTAGCTGACATTTAACAAATGCAGGTACATTGTTAGCAGCTATTCATACTAAATCAGTTGCCCCTCCCCCTGGTGCCAGGACCAACAGATCCGTCTCTAGACTCAGCAGCCCTGTCCCCCCATAAGTGTTATATTTTCACAGCTCAGTGTCAGTAAATAGTGTGCGGTTAGTATTGGACTACAAGATAGATGCAAGCCTGTACAGGTAGAGTTATAAGCATAAATGAGGCATGTGGCGCAGTGGATAGAGCCTTGGTGTTGGGATCATGGGGTTACAGCAGGTTCAAACCCCACTGCAGTCAGCATGTCGTTGTGTCCCTGAGACACTTCACCCCAGAATTGCTCCTGTGGGGATTGCCCACAGTATTGAGTATGTAAGTCGCTTTGGATAAAAGCGTCTAACAAGTAGAATGTAATGTAAAAAATATATTTTCATGGGGCCCAAAATCCCTGGCGGCGCCCCTGAGGGCAGGACCTATACACACATTTACTACCCAATAGCATTGTGAGGCTGAACAAAAGGACCTTTTGACTATGTGAATGTAGTCTTTTAAAAAAACAAAACATTTACTGACTTTTTTAGGATAGCTTAAAGTAATGTTGTAAAATTACAACCGGGGGCCTTACAGGGTTAAGGGCTATTGTTTATTGTTATTTACTTTTAAGATGTTTATTCTTAACCTATCATTGAATTTAAAAAGTCTTATTTAAATGATGTGTGTGTATCTCTGTATTCCTGATGATACACTGAGACAATGAGCTCATAGTGCTGCTGATCATCATAAGCTAAACAGTCTGTATATTGCACTACATTTGTATAATGTAAGCTTCGTTGATACTTTGCCTGTGGGAATACGAAAAAAATAGTTAGATATACTGAATATTATTTGATCTATTCCACCACTTAATCCCAAATAATGTATTGGTGTGTTGTAGGTGCCTTAAATAACCCCTTATTTTCTAGTGAGATGTATTTGTATGTTCATATAAAAGTGATTTCAATGCCACCCCAAAATGAGCACTGGTTCCATCCTGGCCACCCCACTGAACATGTCCTGGCTCCGCCACTGGTATTAAGATAATAATATAGGTACATACTAGTCTAACTTGTCTTTGGTTGCCTTTGTTGAAGTTATTCCAACTATATGTGTTTACATTCAGTACATTGGGAGCTAGTGGAGTCAGATTCTTTGTCTGTGAGGAATTACACTCATTGTAAGTCTCTTTGGATAAAAGTATCAGCTAAATGATATGTAATGTAATATGTCAATAAGGAAGAGAGATTTTGGATTCCCAGCCTCTTCAGTCAGCACGTCGTTGTGTCTTTGAGCAAGATACTTAAACTAAAGTTGTTCCCGATGGCATGAGCAACCGTGTGTGTGTGTGTGTGTGTGTGTGTGTGTGTGTGTGTGTGTGTGTGTAAATGTCAGCAGGTGGCACTTTGTATGGCAGCCTCGGCCTCTGTCTGAATGTGTGTGAATGTGTGACTGCTGACTTGTGTATGTAAAAGTGCTTTGAGGGGTCCTAAGGAAATGCAGCCCATTTACCATTTGTACGCATGAACATAACAGCCAATACAACTAACTCTTATTCTCCCAATTCCTGGCACCTACATGACTTTCTCATTTGCTGTATATGATTGGGCTAATTACCATTATATGTTGTACAGTGTTTTTAAAATAATTCAGTGATACTTGATACAGTAAGCTCTGAGTACAAGGTTTCTGTTGGTCAGACAGAGATAAGAAGGAGTCCTTATGCTGCAGGGACTTTTCCTATCGTCCCCAGATTCTCTGGAATAAACCCCCTGCTGAAGCCTTTAAATCCAGACTCCTCTTTTCCTGGAGATTAAGTTAAGGTCCTTTTATCCAAATGACATAGCCGCTTGTGATTCTTGTCAGTTTGTGATTGACGGAAGTCCTGCTATCAAGAATGAACTTGAAAAACCTTATTCATGTATATTTGTGATCAGGGGCTATACAAAATTGTTATTATTGCAACAGAATAATTACATCCAGGCAAATGGTGTGATCTGTTCATTGTCTAAAACCTCCTACAGTGCAGATTCTGACAGGGAAACTACTTTAAGTTGAACAATTTCAAGAAATCAGTTAATAGTTTTGTGTGTTTTACATTAGTGAAACATTTTCTGATCTGAGGATTACTCAAATAAAGCAATATGATACCCGTCCTTTGACCAGGTGTAAATATAAGAAGAACACGGAACTGCATCATGAAGACAGCAATACCATCACGTTTGCATTCTGATATTCAGTGATTCCACACGTATGAAGGTAAGTGTGTGTCCTCCATCAGAGCTCTCACACATGTGTAGTGTGTGAGCCAGCAGGATCACCTGAGAGTCAGACTGAAGCACAAGGCTCCCTCCTATTGGCCGCTGAGGGAACACAACATCCCACAGAGAGCTGCAGGCCTCATCCTCATAATGTCTACTGGATGTAGATGTTTTTATTATTAAATAAGTAAAAGCTAAGTGCAGCAAGCTGATTTGATATGAAGGGTTTTAGTTATTCTGATGCAAATCAGAACCTGAATTAAACCCAGCGTTCAGTTATTATGCTCCATATCTGGGCAAAATAACAAACAGTAAACTGCAGGATGAAGTATTTTTGCTGCTGCTTTTTATCAAATCAAATAACTCTTCATATCTGGCACTGCCCTGTCCCTATTCCTGTGTTTATCTGTCTCATCTTCTTCTATAGCCTGCTTTATTTGTATTATCTTGGCTTTTTTATACATACATATGTTTTAATGTATTTAAATGTCATTTTATATCTATGTCAATGCTTTACATTTCCTTGTGTTGAAATGTGCTGTAAAATAAACTTGCCCTGCCAAGACTCATTTGTGCTTCAGAATTGGTAAAAAAGAAAAGAAAAAAATAATAATTTATGAATCATGGCGTTCTTAAACCTTGCACATAGCCCTAATTTCAATGCAGCTGATCTCGTCCTGCACTCTGCTGTTGATTGTGTACAGTTGTTATGACTAATAAAGCTTTTTTGAATAGCGCAACGGGACGAAGATAAATACCGGGCTGAAGTCGAATAGTCCATTTAGCTTAGGAACCTTCCTAACGGAGTGAAATGACCCGGAAGTCCCTCAGTGGCAGCCATGATAAGTGCCGTTCGAATCCTCTACATGATAGGAAAGGAGGTTTCAAACTTCCTTTATAGCCTCCTTTAGCTTAGGAACCACTGGACCTCCCTTTACGAAAGGAGAGGAGAAAATGCTGCCCCACAATGCCTTGCAGCCGCAGCATTTGCCGTCACACAACAGTCGGTCGTTCACGGAAACAAACGATTATGACGGAGAAATAATATCATGAAAGTTACGGTGCTTATTAAGCATTTTAAAACGTATGTGGTAAGTTGCCAAAGTGCTTTGTTTTGAACGTTCATCAGTATTGTAATCAAAAAGAGAAATATGAACGTTAGTTTTTACTGAAATGATCAAATAAAGTCAACATTTCACAGTCTTTACTGAGCTGTGTGGGGTTTGTTCAACTTTTAAAAGATGTTTGAATGGTGATGTACACAGTGATAGATGTTAAAGGTGAGGTGTCATGCTTTTCCGGTTATTACCCGTCCCCTTGTGTGTTATGAAGGTTTTTCTGCATGTAAACGGTGTGCAGAGTCAAAACCCTCAAAGTACACCCTGTAGTGAGTACAACTCTAAAACAGAAAATACCTCCCCAAAACGGCTTGTTGGAGATACGTCATTGTCCATTTTTTACTTCCTGCCCAGAGCTATGGCCGTACCCTCTGCCAGCCTAGCATATATACTGTTGGAATCTCAGGTTCAGTTCAAAACTGTATCCAGTCATGCCAACGAGGGTCTGTTTCCTGTCTTGTGAGGGGAAATGTTCAATGCATGCCTTACCGAGGGCAGAACCACGACGAAGTCAGTGGTTGACATTCCTTTTTAACACTGTTCCTTCAGATGTTGGAGCCGGTATTTTACTGTGTGCGCGGCATTTCACGGAGAATAGCTTCACAAAACATGGAGCATTCATACCGGATATGTACAGCGTAGGACACTGAAGGACGATGCTGTTCCTACTTTGTTTGGACCAGCGGGAGATTCGGGTACCCAACCTGTAAGTATTCATTGTTGTTTGTGTATTTATGATGTTTAAAACAAGCAAGCTATATCTACCACAACTGTGAAAATGGGTAAACGTTTTTTGGGGTGCTGAGCCATTGACACGGTGCTAACTGGGCTAACTCAGTTGCTAACGTTTACATATATAAACTACAATGTCAGCAGATGGCTTTACATGTTTGTCATGGCAGGAGAATGTCTGCATTCACACACGGAATACTCATACAGTATACTCCGGGTGATTTCCCTTACGGCCAGTACATTTTATGTGGTTTTCCTCCGAGCTGCGACGCGGCTCTGTGCATGCTAACGAGGCTAGCTATACATGCTAGGCGAAAACATTGTTTTCATGCCAGCTACAACGAATGACCGAACGTAGCAGACTACTGTATAAGATTGCAATTGTAAACACGTTATTGCTAGCCTAATATGAACCACTAGCTTTTGTTCATAGTGGTTTTATTACACTACATTAGTTGCCTTTTCTCCGAGCTAACGTTCATATGCTACCAAGGTAAACCAGAAAGCTAGGTTAGCATATTAGCTGGCAAGCTAACGGTGTTGAGATACACACTGCTACCACAAGTCCACAACTACTACTAACGAATCTAAAACAACTACGTTTCTATTATATACTATTTTGTGATTTGCATTTGATTTCATCCAGCCAGATCAGGAAACTCCTGGCGTATCTGGCGGACAATACATGATCGAGACGGGATGACCACTCTGATGCCTCTTAACAGCCCTGGTTGTAGCTTGCAAGACGGCGGGGAGGAATGGATGATATACCGTGTATATTAGGGTGACCAGAAGTCCCCATTTTCCGGGGACAGTCCCCGTTTGTATTGGCATGTCCCCGGTTGAAACTGTCCCCGGAAATGTCCCCGTTTTTTAATATACGTTAAAAACACATAGCAAGGTTGATTTTAAACTCCTTTTATTTGTTTTTAAAGCACTAAATGGGCTGGCTCCGGCCTATATAGCTGAACTCCTCCAGCGCTACACCCCAACCAGAGCCTTAAGGTCTGCTGACCAGCTGCTGCTGGTAGTGCCCAAGACCAGGCTCAAAACCAGAGGTCACCGAGCCTTCGCAGCAGCCGGCCCCAGACTCTGGAACACTCTGCCCCTCCATGTGAGGTCGGCCCAGACCCTAGGGGTTTTTAAATCCTCACTCAAAACGCACTTCTTCTCTCTGGCCTTCTAGTCAGAGCGGAGCATGACTCCTGACATTTCGCTGTGGGTAATTTTTGTATTTTTGCTGTTGCTTTTTGTTGTATAGTGTTTTTATTGTAAAGCATTTTTATTGTATGTAAAGCACTTTGGGCTCGACCAAAAATCGCTTGTAAATGTGCTCTATAAATAAAAATTGATTTGATTTGATTTGAAGGTGAAATAAAACGTTTAATGTCAGGAAACACTGGGTAAACACAGACTGTGGTCAAGCCAGCCCCCACTTTGGAAAACACAGTCAAGCCAGCCCGCTGCACGTTGTATTGCGGTGCACGAATATCCTATGCATTATGGTAGAGGCCTGTAAAAACTGCCTTCAAAAGAAAAGCGTTTACTCGGTCAATAACAAATATACCTAAAAAACACACCAAACATATTCATATACTGGAGCTTAAATTAATAAAGATGTACTATATAATGTGATCAATAATAATGTAAAACAAACTACGTATAACTACCACATTATAACTGAGTGAATGTAAAATGTAAGTATACAGTTATGAAGACATATCTGACATTTCCACTGGGTGACTATTTAAAATGTATGCTGTTTAAAATCTCAAATTAGATCTATTGTCCATCTATATTTTGATAATTATTTAATGGAAACTGTTCATAATCAAAGTCATTCGAAGTCAATCAAATACTTATTTCACTTCAGGGTAATAGCAGGAGACCCCTAGTCAATCAGAGAAAATCAAGACAATCTGATGTAAAGTTTCAAAATAAAATACTTTTGAAATCTCATATATGGGCTATCGTCCTTCTGTTTTTATACAAGAATAAATAAAAAACTGTCAAATTATCAAAGACTTATTTCACTCCAGGGTGATAGCAGGACACCCCATCTAGTCACTCAGAGAGAATCAGGACAATCTGATGTAGAGTTTCAAAACAAAAGACCTTTGAAGTCTCATATATGAGCTATCATCCCTCTGTTTTTAGATAAGAATAAAACAAGAACTATCCAGTATCAAAGACTTATTTTACTTCAGGGTGATAGCAGGACATCCCATCTAATCACTCAGAGAGAATCTGGACAATCTGATGTACAGTTTCAAAGTAAAAGACCGTTGTAGTCTCATATATGAGCTATCGTCCTTCTGTTTGTATCCAACAGTTAAAATGTTCGATTTACATTGAACCAGAATTGTCCCCCTTTTTTATTTAACAGTGAAGAAAATTGGATATGTTAATGATATATTGACCGCAAAACTCAAAATGTCCCCGGTTTTAATTTGGAAAATCTGGTCACCATAGTGGCTTCTTGAGAGTCGGGACAAAACACTTTCTGAAAAACATTTTTTGAAAATGTACACTATATTGATTAGAGTTATATATTCATGTAGATTAAGATCTGTGCTATTTAACCATGTAAAGGTGCAGGCTGGAGGTTAAAACACATTTTAAATAAATTCACATGTTTACCTTAAAAACTTGATTTGTGTCAACTACGTCAGACACACTAAAAGTATATAATTATATAATTATAATAGCCCAACAAGAATCTTAAGTTCTGATGTATGTTGTAATAGTGTTTAGTTACTCTTATATGCAATAAAATATAATATATAAACTAACGGCTTAATTTCACACTGTTATGAATACACAGATTTAAAAAAAATTGCATTTTCAAACTTTATCTTTTATTTTGCCACTAAAGAAAAAAAATCCTTAAGGGAATAAGACACAAGAGGTTGTAGATCTGATGATCCTTTATTACTAAAACAACAAAAACTGAAGAAAGAATTAGTTTTTTCCCAGAAAAATTACAAAAACATACATCTGAGGTTGCTGATGAAGATCTGACGGTGTTGACAGGAAACAGACGGAGTTGACAAAATTGTATTTGCATTTCTGATTAATGAACAAATGTTTTTTTAAACAGATGGAAGTGACAATAGATTCATAAATAACAACTCCTTGTCTTATACTGAACATATTTTTCATTCAACTGAAATAAACAAACTGTAAATACAGCATTTCAAACTATAACAAATTGCACCGTTTCCAACTATTACAAAAAATAAGTGAAGAAATGTAATTAAGCTAACAATCAGCCATAGGTGATGCTGCAAAACATGGCATACTTCAAAACTAGGAAAAAGAAGAGAGCAGGAACACACGTGTTGAGGAGGTGCTTACATTGAAAAAACACACTATGCTTTAAAGCAGGGGTGCCCAACCTTTTTTGAACCGAGAGCTACTTTTAAAGTTGCCAGTCTGCCGAGATCTACCAGTCCAAATAGAGAGGCGTAGCCATTAGTGACAGCCTACTACCAGGTAAATACACACTTCTACTTGTATAAAAACTGACCTTTGTACGATTAATACTTCATAAAATAATGCAGATCCTTTATCTTACCTCTTTCTAACCTACACACATACAAGTATTTAACTGAAGTTACACAACAGTGTTGTTGATACAGAGTTGGAGTTTATTCACATGTCACATACTACAGTGGGTAATGTTTTCAAGAAACATTGAACAGTGCTGCCACATATGACACAGGAAAAAAAAGACTGAACCCTTTCTTTGCCATTATATAAAAATAGTGTTGCTACAAAAGTCTAAATTAGGCTTACTAATAAGACAACTCAGACCTGAAGCTACACAGGAATCTGCTGCCAAAGTGCAATAAAAAAGACAAAATTAATAGAATCAAACCCTTTTTGTTGCATTTTAGTATAAAAAGAAATGCCTTTAAAATAGGATGCAAGCAACACTAGTTTCTTATCTTCAATTGATAATAGACTATAATCAATTTAAGTTTGCATTCTTACCATTTTGTACAATAATTATAATGAATAAGTTCAAACAAACTAACACTTACAGCTGATTAATAACGGTATCTAACCTGTTGAAATGCTACTGTTATTTTTACTGTCCCCAAAAAGCGCGTCGGAAGCCTCCAGGAATGCTTCTTTCACAACTTCGCCGTCTTTGAAAGACTTCATGTGTTTCGCAAGAACGTGACTGACACGATAAGATGCTATGGTAGCAGCCTTGCTCTTGTTGTTGGGCCTGGTGAAAATGGACTGCTGTGTGTTTAGCTGTCCTTTCAGGTCCCTCACCTTTTGGGAGCGTAGGGCAGAATTAGGAGGGAATTCCGTCTTGGAGCGTTTGTGCACTGTTTTGAAATGCCGCTCCTAAATTACCCTTCTTCGGTAAAGCCACGCTCGCATTGCAGATGAGACAGATGGACTTTGAATTGGAATCGATAATCATCCTCCCACTCGGAGTGAATATTATATATTTTGGGCTTTTTTGTTGTTTTGCATCTGCCATAATTGCGGTCTTGTGTGTGTGCGGACTGTCACTCCTGGCTGTTACACGGACAACGTCAGCTAACTGTGCCCACCGCCCACTAGCCACACCCCGACACATGGGGTCCCGCCGGCCAATCACAAAGCTTTGATGCGTTCAAGTGCATTATTCTGGCACAGGAATATTATGTTATAGGACATTAACGATACAACAGAATATTGTTGTTCTATTTTTAGACACATCTCGCGATCGACTGGGAATCTCCCAGCGATCGACCGGTCGATCGCGATCGACTGGTTGGGCACCCCTGCTTTAAAGCATGAATGCAGTCACACAAGGGACTTATGCCTTGAGCAGCAGGCGTCGGACATGCTCACGCTCTATGAAGTCCATCACATCAGGGGCAATACTGTAGATCTCTCTTGTTCTTGATTGGACTGGTGATGCATTTCCCATTAGTATTCTATAAATCATATAACATGCGGGTCTAGATTACTTTGACACAATACAGACGTTTAAGTCGACTAAAATGGAATAGGTTATATAAAGCGGATTCCTCATTCATAAAGTCACAGTTCATTCCCGTCATGCTGCAGACAGGTGGCGCACTGAAACACATGTCAATTACCACTGCTGAACTATGCCTAATAATAATAATAATAATGATATCATAAATAATGCACCTATAACTCCAATAACTGTATTTCATTCTGAAAATCCGCTACATGATTTCTAAGGAGCGGACAGTGAACGATGTATGTCTAATTCTTTCAATGCTGATTATGAATCCTCCGTCAATTTGAATATTAAAAACTGACAATTCAATTATTGTAGCGAACACACAGTTTCCCCTGAGCAATTCATGCAGAATTTCCGCGTGTCTTTGACTACATCTGTAACCAGGTCAGCAGCGTTTTGGGGAGAAGAGACACAAATTACCGTCTGTTTCCCCGAAAAGATGGCTGATGGTCCTGTATTCACCTTCGGTGGCCAGCTTCCAGAGGGCAATTGCAACCCGTTTTCTATTGGGTATACACACCATAAGCACCATTTGCCTCTGTGTTCAGGATTTCTGCAGGGCAACCATGGAAATGCTGCTTCCACTATATCAAATGTCCTGATGTGAAGAAGTTGGTGGAAATGGCCACTTTTTTCAACAACCGTTGGAGAGCACCACAGTGTGTTGGTGCAATAGATGGAAGCCACATCCATATTTTAGCACCATAAAAATATCCCAAGGACTATTACAACAGAAAAAGATGGCATTCTGTTGTTCTACAGGCTGTTGTTGATGGCAGGGGGATGTTCTGGGATGTGTGTGTTGGCGACCCAGGTAGTCTACATGATGCTCGAGTGCTAAAACAATCCAATCTTTGGGTGGCTATCAGTGATGGAGTGTTAATAGGCCAAAACTAAATGACCATCTCTGGCTGTGATGTGGGACATTACCTGATTTGTGACCCAGTCTATCCAATGCAAAGATGGCTAATGAAACCATTTTTGGTCACTGGGAGACTGACCCATGAACAGCACACCTACAATTACAGGCTGAGCAGTGCATGGTCGGTTGTTGAGATGGCTTTTGGAAGGCTAAAAGGAAGATGGAGGTGCCTCCTAAAAAGGAATGACTGCAAGCTGGAGCTCAGCAAAATAATGACAGTGACTTGCTGTGTACTACACAACATATGTGAGGAACATAGTGACACATTCACTGAACATTGCCATGAACTTGTGTACAACCAACCCCCTTTAAACCCCTTTCCAGATAATGGTAGACAAGAAGGAGCTAACGTTAGATCCGCATTGATGGACTATTTCAACATGGGGGACCACTAATATTACTGCAGTTAAACCTGATCTATTTTGTATCATGATGCCTCTTTTGTTTACAATAAAATCACTGGATCAGACTTGAATTGTGTTTATTTTGTATACAAATCACAGAATCTAGATACAAACAGGTATGAACAATATTCTTGTAAAAAAAGTGCATACCCAAACGGTTTAGACTACATTCTTATAAAAAAGGTGTATACCCAAACGGTTTAGACTACATTCTTATAAAAAAGGTGCATACCCAAACGGTTTAGACTATATTCTTATAAAAAAAGTGCATACCCAAACGATTTAGACTATATTCTTAACTCAAATACACAGTGGGCCAAAATAAAGAAAAATGGGTACTAGTGGAGGGCCGGACTGGTTCAATGTTTATTGCAAAACCTATTGAAATGAACTTATTGCACATATTAAACCTGGAACTAACAAAGCTTAAATGATTGCCTATAAAAACAACATTAAACATTAAATAATCAGTTGCATTCATTTATTATGGCTCTATCTGCAGCTTTTCCAGAGTCATTTCTGACAGCTTCAAAAAAACAATTTCCCTCAAAGAAAAAAAAAAACATGCCCTGTTGTCGCAAGAAAACAAGTGCAAAAGGAAACATCCATGTAAACTCAGTGTGCTGCTCTGTGATGCTAGTTCAAGCAGATACTTGGCATCTCATCTTGGGTGCAAGGTCATCAATGTTTGGGGTCAGGCTCTGAGCTGAGGGAATCCTCAGGATTGAGTGAAGGTGTGCGTGCAATATACCGGCCAGATCTAATAGTTATTAAAAATTATCCTGCGGGCCGAAATTAAATCCACCAAGGGCCTGATTTGGGCCTTGAGTTTGACACATGTGGTTTAGACTATATTCTTATAAAAAAAAGTGTATACAAAAATAAGCTGCAACATATCCACAACATGGTCACCCCTACCAGCCAAGCAAGCCGTGGTTGTCCAGCTGGAGTCTGTCGAATACGCTGGAAATTGGGGACTACTAATATTTCTGCAGTTAAACTTGATCTAATTGTATCATGCCTATCCTTTTTTTCAATAAAATCAATGGTTCAGACATATGACTTTTGAATGTTGTTTATTTTATATACAAATCAAAGACAAGTATGGACAATATTCGTATATAAACAAGATTTATTCACAAAAAAGTGTGGAGAATATACTTTATATATACTATAATAATATGTATACAAAAAAAGAATGTGTATACTAAAAAGGTATGAACAAAAAAGGTATGAACAATTTACATACAAAAATAAGGTCAGCTTTTGTTGTTGATCACCTTCACAATACTGTCTTTTCTGCTCGATTCTGCCTCTCATCCCTCACGTCACTTTTCTCCATATACATCAGAAGGCCAGATGACGAATCCCGCTTCTTTTGAACTACAAAGGGAAAAATAATAAAGTCAACACAGAATTCATGACATTTTATGAGATGTATATTATATACTGTGTAATGAAATGTTGTATAACTTGAACAACTACTACAATGACTATGCCATGATAAATGCACATGGCAACAGGGAACAGTATTACTATTATGATCACTGTAAACCTTACCCTGTTTGTGTCGGCCCACTGGCTGGATTAGGTTCACCAGAGATTCATGGGAAGAGCTGCTTGTGAAAAGAGGAGACCCTTCTATCCGCACTGGTGAGCTACACAGCGACGGTAGTGGTGGTTCCGACACAGTACGCTTTAAACCAGATATTTCTGTAAACACAATATAAACACAATGAACAAAAGTAGCCCTTCAACAAATCGCTATTATTGGTTTGGATGCACATCCGGTAGCTGTAGTAGGTCAACTTTAGCTTTATTGCCAGGTCTGCATGTCGATAGCTACATGGTTTAGTTTATGTTGTAAAACAAAAAGTCACAAATAAAACAAATCGGTAATGCATAACTCACCGGCAAATGAGCTCCGCACATTCAGCGACTCATCCTGCAACACAATCGACGAGAGAGAAAGCGAGTTCACCGTGGAACCAAAACCACTCATCGGTCTGTCTCCGAGGACCGAGTCTAGCAAGTCAAAATGTTGTTTTTTTCCGGACGACCGCTGCCACTTTTTCCGGACGACCGCTGCCAACCCAGTCTCACGGCATTTCGTGTTATAGTCACAACATTTAATCTATTGATTTGTGTTCACCAACACGATTTCCCCCTTTTTTTCGTGTCACACAAAAAGCAATGTATTTCTATTGGTAGTATGTTTCGTGCCTGCAGCACTTCTTTTTGTCCGTTCGGGTCTTGGATGACCGGAAGCTGTGTGGCTCATAAAAACATGTTCTTAATCAGGAGAGATATTTGATAGTTGGTGCTTGAGAAGACTAAACATTTATCTGCAATTGACATGAATGGAAACGAGAAATAAATTATATTCATTACTCGTTATTCTCTACTAATAGTTAATTAAAGACTGTATATTATGGCTATTTTGCACATCCCTTTCAAGATTTCAAGATTTTCTAAGGCTTATTGACATAATCATATACACAACTATTGTGTAGTTATGCAATGAATTAAAAACTTGGGTCGCAGCTGAGGTTCCTCAACAGTGCATTACAAGACATCTATCGATATGTGTGTATACCTCCACCATTAAACTGTCATATTCTGCACATTTCTTATACTATCTACATCAGGGGTGCCCAACCTTTTTTGAACCGAGAGCTACTTTTAAAGTTGCCAGTCTGCCGAGATCTACCAGTCCAAATAGAGAGGCGTAGCCATTACTGACAGCCTACTACCAGGTGAATACACACTTCTACTTGTATAAAACTGACCTTTGTACGATGAATACTTCATAAAATACTGCAGATCCTTTATCTTACCTCTTTCTAAACTACACACATACAAGTATTTAACTGAAGTTACACAATAATGTTGTTGATACAGAGTTGGAGTTTATTCACACGTCACATACTACAGTGGGTAATGTTTTCAAGAAACATTGAACAGGTTAGGGTGTGCTGCCACATATGACACAGGGAAAAAAGAAAAGACTCTGAACCCTTTCTTTGCCATTATATAAAAATAGTGTTGCTACAAAAGTATAAATTAGGCTTACTAATAAGACAACTCAGATCTGAAGCTACACAGGAATCTGCTGCCAAAGTGCAATAAAAAAAGACAGAATTAATAGAATCAAACCCTTTTTTTATATAAAAAGAAATGCCTTTAAAATAGGATGCAAGCAACACTAGTTTCTTAACCTGAATTGATAATAGACTATAATCAATTTAAACAGAACAGATCTTAATGTTTGCATTCTTATACAATTTTGTACAATAATTATAATGAATAAGTTCAAACAAATTAAACGTACAGCTGATTAATAACGGTATCTAACTTGAGTTTTTATTATATCAAAAACCTGTTGAAATGCTACTGTTATTTTTACTGTCCACCAAAAGCGCGTCAGCAGCCTCCAGGAATGCTTCTTTCACAACTTCGCCGTTGTTGAAAGACTTCATGTGTTTCGCAAGAACGTGACTGACACGATAAGATGCTATGGTAGCAGCCTTGCTCTTGTTGTTGGGCCTGGTGAAAATGGACTGCTGTGCATTTAGCTGCCCTTTCAGGTCCCTCACCTTTTGGGGGCGTAGGGCAGAATTAGGAGCGGGAATTCCGTCTCGTAGCGTTTGTGCACTGTTTTGAAATGCCGCTCCTAAATTACCCTTCTTCGATAAAGCCACGCTTTAATAGGAATAGATACAAAAATAATCATCCTCCCACTCGGAGTGCAAATTATATCTTTTGGGCTTTTTTGCTTCTGCCATAACTGCGGTCTTGTGTGTGTGCGGACTGTCACTCCTGTTGACACGGACAACAACGTCAGCGAACTAGTGCACTGGCCACTAGTGCACTGGCCACTAGCCACGCCCCGACACATGGGGTCACGCCGGCCAATCACAAAGCTTTGATGCGTTCAAGTGCATTATTCTGGCACAGGAAGATTATGTTATAGGACATTAACGATAAAACTGAATATTGTTGTTCTATTTTTGGACACATCTCGTGATCGACTGGGAATCTCCCCGCGATCGACCGGTCGATCGCGATCGACTGGTTGGGCACCCCTGATCTACATACATAAGAGTATAATTCATAATATAATATCAGTTAAAATAAGTGCTTCAACATAGTTAACATTGCAGGAAAGCAATATATTAGACGTTAAGTACTTTGTCAGGCTTAATATTTATCTGTTGATACCCCCAAAGCTTTTTTCTTATTTAAAAGAAGACCTTAATTTAAAGTATTATTTAATGTTTAAATAAAGGTTAATTCGTTTTTCTGTTTTGCACCTCCTCCTATTAATATCTTTGTTCATCCTGCACTAAACTGTTTTATTGTAGAGATCACTTTTTTTTATATTCTATATTTCTATCATTGACCTTCTACTTTCCCCCTATGAAAGTATGTACTCAAATATCTTTTTCATCAAATATAACACATAAAAACAATAATTCAATAACGTGCTTTAACCACTAGGTGCACACAGCCATAATAACTTTGTATTATTAGTGTAGGACACTTATGTATGTACAACATCTGAAGATGTGTACTTTTATTCATGTTTTCACATAATTGTACAGCATATTGCTATATTATTTCAGACTAAGTATTTACATTCTTATATTCAAAGAAAAGTAATATCTTTAAAAACTACAAGTCCTTTTATATCAGCTGTGCACCTTTATGGTGTAAATATAACCTATCTACGAATTGGATCAAATATAAAAGTCAGCCGAATTAGTGTTGATACTGCAAGGAGACGTATTGTGTGAAGAGAAATTTAAGATGTTGTTTAATTGTTGATATATTTATGATCCACGTCAAGTATTCAGTTTCGGCAGCATTTCTTCCAGTTTTTCCAAAGGTCTTCTCATCAGGGCTCTATAAATAAAGAACTACGGCAGATCTGTAATATGTAATGCAGCCAAACCGTGTATTACAATGCCGTTATGTGATGACTTTCAAAGAGAAAAGCAAGAACACTCGGAATAAAGTATTATTTTCTTTAAAGTTCATAAGAGTTCATAAGTTAACACCATATCCCTACATGCCTCTGCTCTGGCTCCCTTGAGCTTAGACAAAAATAAGAAGGAAATTAAATAAAAGTATTTGTAGGACTATTTATATTTTCTTGCATGGTTGAAAATGTTTCGTATCTTGTATTTTGAGGTGATACTGTGACACATAAATAAAAAACAAAATGGTTTTAATTAGGTCAACAAAATATGCGTCACATCCTGCTACGGTCCAGCGCTAGCGCCTTTTCTTGCAGGTGAATAACCTGACCTCCGGCTCGATGAGCGAACTATGGATAAATCAAAGAAAAGTACCGGAGGAACACAGGATTTAATTCTGCGAGGACAGAGTTATATGCTTTCACAGCAAACGATGCTGGTTTACCGCTATGTTTGATATGTAGAGAGAAGTTGTCAAAGGTGCTGCAGCCTTTACGTATCGAGGAACAACACGGGAGAGGAAGACAGCTGACAATCTTCAGTCATAATTCAATGGGGTATGTCATTTATTTCAGAAAACACTTTTTGTTATATTCCATGGAATGCTCTTAACGTCCCGATAGCAATGAATATATTAAATGCTTTGACAATAAATACATAAAAAAATGTATCTCTGGAAGCCGTAATACTGTAAAAAGCACGACCAATCATCTGAGCCGGCCCGGCTAAAATAACTGGATGGCCTACCTGCCTGTCAGCCTTCCATCTGTGCACAAACTAATCTCGTGCCCTCATTGGTTATTTGCACGTTCGTGTGTGTTGGAGGAGGGGCTCTGTAAGGAAGTCTGAAGGAAGGGGCAGATGTGTTCCGGTTGTGTATTTTCAAATTCTTGCGCACTTGAGCTGGTTTCTCCATCCTTACCTACCCTACCTTTAACTCTTTTTAGGGTGCAGCTATATCTTTTATTTATTTCAAAGTGGGCCCAAAGTGGTGTGTATTATTTTTAATTCTCCTTATAGGAGTTCTTTGTTTCTTATTAGAGGTTAACAGTTTTATATAATGTAATAAATAGCCTAATAAATGCAAAAAAACTGTAGCTTTTGTCTGATATAACAATAAATAGAACTTTATAAGCTATCAAGCTATGAAATATGTTTTGCGGCTCCAGACAACATTTCTTTTTGGAAAAAGGACCAAAATGGCTCTTTCGGTCAAAAAGTTTGCAGACCCCTGAGACAACAGAACAAAAATGTGTTTGTGTTGCCCTGTTGTTTAGGTCAAAAGGACACTGTCGTGGCCCATTCTTGTAGGATATTTAATATGGTGCCACATTAACAGGGATCCGCTTCTTGACTCACACGTTAAAAAACATTCGAATAAAGCTCTGTAGGCGCTGATTTCTTTGCCTTCCTTGGCCGATTTATTTACTTCCATATATTTAAACAAACAAAATAAACAAAATTATCTGTGTAACGTGAGGTCAAAGACTGTTCCGATTCCCCGTTCATTGCTGGAGACAATTTCCTCCTCACGCTCAGTCCCACCCCTTCCTTATATCACAGGTGTGGCTCGCAGTAAATCAAGGTTTTTCTCCGAATATTTAATTCGGTACTAATACATAAATGGAAAGAATATATTAAGATCTAAATTAATAAGAAAATAATACACTCATTGTCAACACAGAAAATGGCTCTAACATTCCAGCCCCTAATTGCATAGAATATAGCAATTACAACAAATAATAAATAGAGCAAATATTCAAAACAAATATTCATTTTCTTCTTGTCAGAGTTCATAGATGAGATTCATCTTGAGTTCATAAAAAAAGAAAGAATTAAAAATCGATTTTCTAGCTTCAGCCAGTATTGTCCACTTAATCTCCAGCTTCCAGGAGCAAACAGAGTTTGTTGACAGGCCTCTGTAAAACACTTGTTTTTGTTCTAACTAGGACACTTCGGACAAGCCCTTTACTTCCTGGCAGGGTCTTC
>CALSBZ010046694.1:150000-165014 GCA_943591055.1 Gobionotothen gibberifrons
ACACACACACACACACACACACACACACACACACAGAGCCACTCTCCTCTTCTTAAATGCTTAACAACAAGGTCAAGTTCAACGACAAAGGACACACTGTTAAGGCCTGGGTTTTATGACTATAAATTAAGGTTCATCTTAATCTTAATATTGTTACATACTGTTGCATAATGGGAAGTAATGATGATGGGAAGTAATCACACTGATGTTCACAATGATGGCTTACATAAACTAAACCAACATAGAAATCATTAACATAGTTTAAGATGACAATTAATTTAGTTTGGATATCGCTTGTGTTATTAAAGGCTGATTATGATGGGATTCAGTCAGCTGATGACTCAATCACTGCGTCGCCACAGAGAGAGCGCACACACACACACACACACACACACACACACACACGCACACACACACACACACACACACACACACAGCACTGCTCAAAGGAGCTCACGCTCACGGAATCAGGCCCTCAAACCCCAGCCCACTATGTGTGGATATAACATAAGATATAACTTAATTAATCCATGTGAGTGAAGGTAATAAGGAATGAAAATGAATAAATAAATACACATGTCTATGTGCAGGTGCAAGTAAGTCCTCTTCATGTGTTCAGTTAAACGCATTCTACACATTTAAGAATATGCAACCCGGTGCAAAGTCAACTGATATGCTATTCACGTTTGTGTTAGGATGCATTATGACCTCATCCTAGGGCTCTCTCTTGTCAATCATAACCTGAATATTAGTGCATTTCCAAACCTCAGATAGTTATTTCCAACTCCAAGATGGCAAACGAAGGCTCTTTTTGTTTTTGATGACTGAGATGTGGCATCAAATGAAGGCAGTTTGGATGCAGTGTGCAGGCTGTGTCTGTTGGTGAGCATGGGGCACACTGCCAGGCTTCAATGTCTTCAGTTTCATGAGCTGGTTTCCCACAGGCGTCAGGTGCAGGAGGTTTAATGAGCCGCTTTCATAATGAAGCATGGAGCTGCTGCAGGCTCCATGCTCTGCTGTCAGAGGGGAACAACTCGAAGTGAGGAAAAACTCCTGGACAAATACACTGAAGTGAAACCACATGTTGCTAAAACTGTTATGTTTATTATATTGTTTATGTATTACTGTGTCTTACATGTTATAAATAGTGTAAAACTGCAGAGCCTTTAAACAACTTACTCTCATGACCTCAATGGAAAATCTGACTTTGGTCGTGTTTTATTATGGAAGACATTCAATAGCTCCAGAAAAGGTTAGTTATATACATGTTGGATATGTTCTTTATATTTTATATACCAACATTTGTTACAATACATTTCACAATTGTAAAGACAATGCAGTCCTAACATGGAGGTATCCACCTGAGAGAACAATCAGCTGTGCTCTGGAATGTTTGTAAATGTGGGGAGTGCAGACAATATGACAACATAGAAATATGTTCACATTGTTGCTTTCGTTTGCAGGTAAATATTTCACAATAATAATACAATTAATCCTGCTGACATATTTTATTAAAATCTTATTTTCAAATGAATCTTCGCTTCTCTTGTTTCTAGAAAAAATCTGTTGTTAAAAGTCCTCTCGTGTTGAGCTAGTTGGTAGAGCTTCAGAATGCAAGGAGTTTGTCTTCGCAATGTGTGTATCGTCATTGTAAGTGTTGTTACAGGTGTGTTGTTTGCTGTAGTGCAGCAGGTTAACGGAGGGTTTGGTCAGTGTTTTCCTAAAAGACACACATTTTCACAACTGCTTTTCTAATTATGTATCATTTCTCCGTGTCTGATGCTGCCCTTTATCTAACGTTATCTCCGGTAACTGAAGCAACGGGCTTAATGCTGACTCAGCATTTAACCAATATGTTTGCTGTCCACAGAATACTCCACGAGTTGTTTTGTTTTTTTGAATTATGATGATAACAACCTCTACTAAGAGAAAACTGGCACTTTCTTTTTTGCAAATTAAAGCCAGCCAGAGATTGTGTCTATTTATGAAAGGAAATAATGTTAGAGTTAACCCTGGGAATGACGCGTGATATAAAGGTTTAAATACTTTTTTGACTGACTACAATTGAAATGTAAATGCAGCTAATTGAGACGAAAGGGCCAGATGCCACCAAAGGACACACTATATAAAATAATGTAGCTACAGTATGAAGAAAGAAGGATGACTCTCCTTAGAGAAGTGAACTAATGAGCAGAGACACGGCTGGTCACATTCTCTCTGGTAAAGCACAGGAAGAGATGTGTGTTTTCTGCAACGTGTGCAAATCCTCTGCCAAACTAAAGACATATTTTGTATTCAGCTCATAAATACATGCGTTTTTTCTGGTGTTATTTCCTCAAAGTCTATCTTAACATATACAGTGAAGTCGAGTCTTTTCAGTCTTTCCCGTCGGTATTCCTGTACAGGACGTACGCATCACTCGTGCGCCTCACATGGTTCACGCCTTCAGCTATAGCAGGTTAACTGCTGCAGGACATCCGTATTTTGTTAATGTTAAAGATGAAAATGCCTCTAATTCCTGCCAAAGCCTCTCCAAACATTTGATATAAAACCCCTCAGGGCTGAATGCCGGTGAAGGTTATATTTTATAAAGATCTTTGTGGCGTGCTGTGTATTCAGCTTGCTTCACTAAATTACTATGCAGTGATTTGCTATAAGACACACACCTGTGAAAATATAACGCATCAGATCAGGGGACCCGTATCTTTGGCCCGGGGCCCGGAGGCCCGGTACCGGGATAATCCCGTATGGGGCATCCTGTTTCTTGGTGTCTACATCAAAGGCTTTACAAATCTGCATTTCGTTATTGTAACACTGAATTTAGATCTTTCACTTTCATCTGTCATCCAGCGTCTTTAAAATGTTATGTATATGTTTGAATGAATCAGGTGTATTTTATTTAGGTGCTCGTCTGCCTTAAATTGCCCCTTCAGGAAAAATAATGAAGTGTTGGGTGCAAGAGTGTGCAAAAAGAAAAGCAGCTTAACTATATTGAAAAATATGTGCAAATGGCTGCGTCAGTATTGAGTGTTTTCGCTGGATGTGATCGGCAGCAGATCTATGTTGACTTGATGAGAATAAAAGGATGAGCGTCAGTTCAGATAAAGACGTCTTCTTTATTCTTCCTGACGAGACTTATTGTTACAGTGGACAGTGCAGATACAAAGTTAAATAATACGAGTTGATTTAGACATTTAATAAATGTACATCATTCGTACATTTTAAATACTAACTGACAACGAATACAGAAAAGATGTTCCGCCCTCCCCCCCCCTGCATGGAGGCAGATATGTTTGGTTAATGATTTATAGAGAGCAGCTTCAGGATGTTTGTCTTATTTTCTTTGGCCTGGTGATGTTGGACCGTCCCTGAGACAGCATGGCGTCTTCCGTGTCATCTGCGCGCACACACGCACACGCGCACAGACACAGAAGAAGCTTCTAGGTGTGCGGTGGCCTTGAACTTGAGCTCATTACATCTGTCTCTCTCTCTCTGTCTGCCCCCCCCCCCCCCTCTCTCCGTGTTAAACTTGACCTTGACCCTCAGGGGCCAGCCGGCCCAGCAGACCACACTGTGAGAGGCACTATGTCTCTGTGTGTGTGTGTGTGTGTGTGTGTGTGTGTGTGTGTGTGTGCGTGCGTGCGTGCGTGCGTGCGTGCGTGCGTGCGCATGTGTGTCCACTGCGGGCCATGCTACAACACTTCAGAGGAAGCCATGTTGGTGTTCATATGTTCAGGTGTTGATCTGATGGGATGGAGACACACCACACCTTCACATGTGATCTACATGCATTTAGCTTTAAATCGTCTTGTTTTCTCCCTTCCAAAGACATTTGACTTTTTACGCACATCCTCCAGTCTCCATATTCCATACTGTGAATCTTCACAGTATTTTGCACATTTCTGTTCAACTCTCCCTCTTTTAAAACACCACAGCTCTGCCTCTTACATTCTGGTATACTGCACGTTAGGTTTCAGAGAAACTTGTCATAATCTGTTTGTACTTGCTTTGTTGTATATTTGTATTTGTTGTGCATTTAAAAAAAGAAGTTCTGTATTAGCCCCTTTTCACAAATGAATTCCTCTTATCTTGTGTTATTATACACCAAAGCAATGTGTAAACCTCCCTAATATACAAAATAATGATTGTTCCGACAGTGATGTATCAATGACTCCAGCCATACAGCATCATCAAAAGCACTTTCTTGTTAACTTCGTAGTCTTATTTATCCTTCCTGTTGTCATCGGGTCAAATGTGGGGATTTAAGTAAATGGTATGTTAGTCCCAGAAAAATAACGCTTAGTGCTTAATAAATAGCCAAACCGGGAGGACAAGAGTTGATAGGAAGACAACATGGGTTATTTATTATATTATTTGTACTTACATATCAAAATGTATTCTTATTGGAAATGTATTTAAAAACACAAACAAAGAAAATATAGTACAAGGGACGCTTTCCTTTGCCTATTCACGGAGCTTTCATTCCCACGTTGCGGTATTTATCAGCGAACACCAACAACCAAAAGTGGACATTCACCCAAAGTTATTTTAATTTTTAAATGATTCATCCTATTTTATTGTGTTATATCAAAAATAATACGTGCAACCTTAACTGCCATACGTTAGACCGAAAAAAGGCACGGTTCTGTCTCCATGTCTAAACATCAGGTTTTAAATGTGTCCTTTTCACCGTCATCTGTGATCATGTTCTTCAGCAGCCTTCAGTGGATTTGTCTCCACTGACTGCTCAGATTAGGAAGCTTGGCCCTGTCCTCCTCCGTCACCTGTCCTCTGCTGCCTTATGAAGTGGAATCTGATGTAACAAATATACCTTTGCAGAATCAATTATTCGCTGCCCAGCATTATGGAATACTCCTGACCCTGGATGATCAAAAATAAAACAAAGCTTCTCATTCAGACATGTTGCTATAGGCCCACCGGCTTATCCGAACACAAAGATTCCTCGTGATCTCAAGGTTACCATATAGATACCACACATGTGCAAAATATGGCGTATAGCGTTTAATAAAATAATACTCAATCTGCAAAATATATGACGCTTAAATCAGGCCTATGTTGTATTTTATATTTTTTAAAGAAACCTTAAGAAATAGTTTGATGACTATCAGGGTTCACCCACTACGACAACACTGGATCCTTTTGTCAGTCAGTTATTAACACACTGATTTGTCTCCAGTATTTTGTTAAAGGAAGCTTAACACCTAAAAGGCCACATGGATGAAAAAGTGACAGTGAGTGTGGGTGCTTGAAGTCTTTTATCCGGAAATATGTCAAAAATCTTTGTGCAAGAAAAGTGTCAGAAAAATGAGTTCCGCACAGCATGAGACTCACGCTCATATATAAACCCGTAAGCAGCCGGTGAAATGATTACGCAAATAACACGCCTCAGAAGTACCGTGGAAACCTGACTGAGGCGCTTTGAACCAAAGCCATATTTCTAAAATATTAAAACCTCTAAATCCCTTCATAAATCCCCTTCCTCCACTCATGGGCAAGTGGGTATAATTATTAAATCTAATATTTCTTTTGAAACCCTGGGACTGCTCCTGGAAGTCTCATTGCATGTCTTTTGTTTTGTTTTGTTATATTTTTAAATGCTTTTGTGACAACATAAACCCTGTTTTCATGTATTTGGCAGCGTATTTACGTCTTTAAAAGTGTCCATAACTCTCCAATATCTAATATTTAGAATTATTATTAGCATTTATCGCACTTTTTATTCGATGTAAAATTACCTATAGTTTGCTTTCTATTCCATCAGTGTCTCCTGCAGGTTTGTTCATTGTAAATTCAGTACAATACAATATTTACCTTACATGAATTATATCAGTGTATCAGTGTTTCAGGTTATATCATCTATGAAAAGATTAAAAGAACTGGGGGATTATATGTAAGACGAAATGTACCATGTATTATTAATAAACGTGACCCATACGTTAATAGATTTAATGTTAACCTAATTTGAGCGCCGTCTCCGTGTCCGTCTTCACGCACAGCACCGAACTGTCTGTAAAGAGATTTATTTTGTGTCACAATGTTAATATCTGTCTCTCTGTGTTTGACACACTGCGCTGCGGCACATCCAGGGAGCTGACCCGCTCCAAAGCTCAGCTCCTCTCGTGCCACAGCTCGAGCCTCATAAACATTCTTTCTTTGACTGACAAGCCCCAAATCTCTTCTTCTCCTTCTTTTTTTTCTGTTGCCCCCTCACGTGATCATCCGGTTTCATCCAATGGACTCGCGACCCCCCCCCCCCCCCCCCCCCTTTCGGGGGCTTGTTGCGTCAAGGCTGCGGCTGGGATGTAACCGGAGGTGCGGCCGGTTACCGGGAGTCTTTGCTTCCAAGCGAGTGCAGTCACCAAACGGCGCAGTGAGGCAACGCACGCGTGCTATGAGGGTGCGCGTGACGGTAGGCCCTACATGTGAATGACCTGAGTCTGCGATCAGAGGAGAGTAAATGCGCAACAGTTCTTTTCTTTTAGCCGATGTAGCAGCTTAGCGCGCAGGAGCGGACAGTCAGAGCGGAAACGGCAGCGCGCGGAGGACACACCGGGAAAAGGAGCGCATATGACCGCCTCCTTGGTTCTAAACCCTCGCTGGCCAGCGGACACGGTGATGTTTGTGTATGAAAACAATCTGGACGATCTGAACAAGAACATGGAGGGGCTGGTGGGCAGCAGCAACTTCGCCGCGAGCCAGTGCCGCAACATAATGGCGCACTCTGCGGCGGCCGCAGCTCTGGGCGGCCACCCGTCCGGCCTGGTGCACTCTTCAACGGGATACCCCACGGTGGAGGTGTCCGCTTCAGGCTCCAGTGAGACAGGCGGGCCTGCGGGGAAGCAGTGCGCGGCAGGACCGTGTCCTGGTGCCGCCATGCCGCACCAGAGCTCTTCTGCCGCCACCTCGTTACCATACAGCTACTTCGGTAACGGCTACTACCCGTGCAGGATGGGGCGGGGTTCTGTGAAGTCGTGCACTCAGGCGGCGGGCCCCGCGCTCAGCTCGCAGTACATGGACACCACGGTGAACCCCGACGATTACCCGAACCACCGCGCCAAAGAGTTCGCCTTTTATCACGGATACCCGAGCCCGTACCAGTCCATGGCCAGCTACCTGGACGTGTCGGTGGTCCAGACGCTGGGCAGCGAGCCGCGCCATGACACGCTGCTGCCGATGGACAGCTACCAGCCCTGGGCTCTGACAAACGGCTGGGGGGGACAGATGTACTGCAAGGACCAGGGCCAGGCAGGACACCTCTGGAAGTCTGCTCTGGCTGGTAAAACTTGACATTCTCCTTTAAAACTCAAAGTCACTGTAATATTGTTCTACATGTAGTTATTGTGTGACATTTCATCAGGAATAGAGAGTGTTGACGTTGTCAGTGCATGATATGATTAATGTGGTCTGATAATTAAACACACTCTTCATTCATTTGAAACATAGTGAAATTAAGATCTTAGAACAGTGTGTCAGCTCGTCAATCTGACAGTTTCTGGTGCTACATGTGCACAATAATACAAGCTGTGTAACATAACATAAATCAGAAATTAATAGGATATTCTCATCTGTCACTGTGGAGGATATTTGTAATATTCACATTTATGTTGCCTCATTACACTCCAAAGGGAATAGGCCATTAATTAATTAAAAGGTCTTGTTGTGTGGTAGCCCACCGTGCAACTCATCTGTTGCGTGTTGTTTATATGGGCGACTTCTGCTCATATTGTTAACATAATACAGAACAAGTAGGCCGATATCAATTAATTATAATGAACATGTCTATATTGTTTGATCTGAAATTAAGCTTTTTTGAAAAAACAAGACAAAAGAGATCATTCTGAAAAATATCAAGCACCACCAAATGATCACTAAAAAATGAACATGCTTTAAGGGTTATATGTGCAATAAGAATACATTACATATAATGTGAATATAAAATACATTATTGTACATTGCCATTTAAAAAAAAAAATCCCTATAAACTATATAACTCAATATAAAATCACAAAATCAAGCATGTTAGTAACCTTAAACATTTCTTGACATAGTTTCTTGTTTTTTTCCAATTCCTATCTGAACTAATCCCCACTTTAATTACCAAAACATGTAATAGCCTATACATATATGTGTATACACTATTTAAACATTTTCTGACCCCCTCGCTTTCAACACAAAGTGAACCTGTTACGGCCGAGATGTGTCTCGGTGTATTAGCCCCCCCTCCTCACACCTCCTTCTCTTTGTCCTCCGTTCCTACAGATGCTGTGGCGCACCAGCACGACGGCTCTCATTTCCGCCGCGGCAGGAAGAAGCGGATACCGTACACCAAGGTGCAGCTGAAGGAGCTGGAGAAGGAGTACGCCGCCAACAAATTCATCACCAAGGACAAGAGGAGGAAGATCTCCGCCGGCACCAACCTGTCCGAGCGGCAGATCACCATCTGGTTCCAGAACCGGCGGGTGAAGGAGAAGAAGTTCGTGGCCAAAGTGAAGACCCCCGCTCCGTAGCGCCATGGACGATCAAGTGAAGGTGTATTTGCGTGTTATGCATTAAAAATGAACTGAGATAAATGTCAAAAAAGGTGGGAAATAACGAATTGACGGACTGGGACCGTGCTTAACCGTGTGCGTCAACAAATGGAAGATAACATGGACACAAAGGGACAAAATAAGACCCTCTCCTGTGAGGCCTCCTGTAAATACAGCACCTTCCTGCCTGCTTTATGTAACTGTCCTGTCTACTGTCTGTGTTCTGCTTGTCAGTGTTGTCCGTGCTTTGTAGCCCAAATATATTATGTTGTCCAAATTGTTTATAACGCCTGTAAACCCGTAATCAAAGTATAGTGCAATTAATAAACACTTTTAATCCCGGTGGAAGTAGCTCTTCAAATTCATTAACTGGCCATTTTGGTTTCCTGCGCGTAATTTGTCTCAGGTCGCCAAACTATGCCCGTAAAAATGTGCAAACAAATGCGCATATTGTCAGGCTGAAAGGTGATCCGCGCACATGGAGGAGGATTCTCATGCAGATCAATGTGTTTATGAGGCTGTGATCAGGCCACCCTCTGGAACATCCCCACAGCAATGCTATCCATTTCCTATCGCTTTACAGGCCCGTGTGAACACGATCTGCACTGACCAAACACAAAAAGCATCAACATTCTTAAATCGTGTTGTTAAGCTACGAATTTAAAGCACAACACTTCAAAGCGTGAGCAGAAAATCACTTTATTTAGGAAGTTTCCTCCTCATGTGAACATGTTGCTTATATCTTCCTCTAGCAGTTCACTAAATCTATATGACTAAAACATTGCAACCATGTGACGTAGAGATATTATAATAGCTTGACCAGAATGGGAGTAAAAAGTAAATTAATTTAACATTATCTAAAAGCCATACAAAGTTAAACCTCATTGCTGTCTGTTTGTTTAAATAACCAGAAAATAGTGCTAACCGCGGAAAGGGTTTAAAGTGTTAGTTAGAAGCTGTGTTGAATTGATATTATTTGTCCCTGTACATTTGATCAGATACACAATTAGTAGATTTAATGATTCATATGTTTTATTTTGTCATACGCAAAATGGCTACAGCCGAGTTGTTATAGATCAAAAGCCCCACCAACATGGAATATACTTACAAAATAAAAGACGAAAAATAACAAAATAGCACAATAGACATAATAATTCAAGTAGGCCTACGTGCAGTAATAACATGAATGCATATAACATAGAATAGGATGAATTAAACACTGTTCAGAAGAAAATTGTATAATAAATATATGGTCAAATATTTATTAACCCTGAGATGCATTAGTGGGTCTTTTTTGACCCGGTGAGGTGGTTTTCTTTGAGTATCTTTGTAATTAAAAAATGTTATCATTTCTTATTCCAGCTATTCCTCAAAAAACATGTTTTGGATATCATGCCATTCACATTTAAAATGTACATTTAAAGAAATTGTAGTTTTTGTACTACTACCCCAAGCTTCCATGAGTGGGTCAAAAAGGACCCGCATGCATTTTCTATGGAATTTCGTTATTTTTTCAAAATTTAATTTTTTTCCCTAAAATTATAAATAGTGACAAATTAAATGTAAAATATTTATAGTGTGAACCAAAATATAATACTAAATATTATACAAGTGATTTCTCTTAGCCAAAATGACAAAAATGGCATACAAACACATGTTATTCTAATACGGGTCCTTTTTGACCCACTTATGGAAGAGTGTGGTCCACTCGTTAAGGGTTAAAGGATTGAGCAAAACAATTTTCAAATCACGAAATAGAAAGTGGCAGAGACAGCCGAAAAGTATAGTTTTAGTTTCAAATACATATTTGAACAGTGTCGACACATGTCGAATTTTATAGAGTAGTCCTTTTAATTACCCTTTTGTTTGTGGTGCATATCCTTGTAGACTGCATTGTGTGTGTGTGTGTGTGTGTGTGTGTGTGTGTGTGTGTGTGTGTGTGTGTGTGTGTGTGGGGGGGGTGTCTGTCAGAGTAGACAACACAACCCTCTGCTGTCATAAAATGTTCAGAGGCGAGCCTACTAGAGCTGGTCACATGACTCTCAAGGTCAAGGGCTTCTCTCTCAAACCCCCCCCCCACACACACACACACACACACGCGCGCACGTACGCACGCGCGCACGCACACACACACACACACACACAAACACACACACACAAACACACACTGCGGCAGGCGGCAGCTCCTCTCATCGATCCGGTGGAGCGTTCACGGCGTCAAGTGAGTGTCGGTGAGTTGCGACACATGTCTGTCTGAACATAGAGAGATGGTAGCAGCAGCAGCAGCAGCAGGAGTCAGGCTCATAGCATATAATTATGTTTACTTAAAAAGCCAGTATTTGTACATCCACACTCAACAAGAACCCACAGACACACGCGCGTAATGTCAATGTTGTTTATAGGGTTTAGATCTCCTCAGCGTGCTGGCGTTGGAGAGTCAGTCATTGTAATTCCTCGCATAGTGTGGAGGATTTCAAAGCCTCGCACTCCACATTGTGCAAACACAACACTGTGTTTCCTCTCAGACAGCTTACTGAACTGTGTTGTGACTTGTGTGCATAACAACAATCTGTCCAAGACACTAAAAACGAATTGGTACCCTAATTCTGCTCTGAAGTCAAATAGATTAGATCAGATTTACATTGTAAAACATGAAATATAGAATAAACATGAACAGAAAAATACATACATATCGTCAGTTTAAGTTTTACATATATAGTTTTACTCTATCTATTACACGATCTTAATGTACAGAACACGGAAAATAATGTACACTGTGAACATTTGTGACGTATTAAACATCTTATCGTCTCTGCGTCTCCGCCGAAACGCACCGACAGATGCGAACTTCATACACTGAACATTTCACTGTACACTAGCATATTAAATGCTTTCATATCAGGAATTTGAATTACACACCTTTAAAACACTATTGATATAGCTGTCGACTCAATATTAATTTGTTGTTTCAGGAAAGATTTTGATGAATGAAGACGCGAACATCTCCTGTATTAGCCAACACATGTAAATGCAATAAAACAAAATGTGAATAAATGTTATTTATTTTTGTAATGTATTTGCACATAATACACATGTTGTGCATATTTCAATAAGGCATGCAATTCGTTGGTTTCTACATGATAGCACTAGAACATGTTGGAAAATGTCCCTTTTTTGCGCATTGCGTTTTTGCGCATGTTCATTTACCTTTGAAAGAAAACGGATATAAATGAACTCTGTTCTCACTAAGCATTACATTTTAACAGACTTCTTCACGACATATTTAAACTTTGTCATGTTCTGCTGTTGCGGGCCTTCTGCAGTTTGATGGAAACTATAATGTCTTTAAGATAAAGTAACAACACGATATGCGCATGTGCGTGTGCGTGCAACTAATGTGTATAGAGAGTTACATTTGAATTTAATATACTTTCATGTGGCTGAAAAGATGGAGCAGATTTTCAGAAAATATGAGTTATGAGCAGTTTGGCCGTGCGGGTTTATAAAGTCTCAAGTATTTTTAGAATTGAATCTCACATTGCACAGAGCCGGTGCAATGTGATGAACAATACAATATCATATGATATATCATATCATATATATAAATTAAAATGCATTTAAAGAATTATAATAAGATAAAATAGATGTAACTCAAATATGATTTATCTTTTTCATTGGGATATGTTCATTTTTGTATATCATTTAAAAGATAATCCAACCCAGTCTCGTAAAAAAACATGTAATAAGACGTAGTATTTCTCCAAAAACGCCTCTGAAATTGTAAGATCCCTACGTTTTTTTTCACCATTCATTCCAATGGCTGGCGTCTATGTCACGTGATATTCACATTTCTCCCTGCAGAAAAAAAAAACATGGCCGAACTTCGTTTTATTCTCGGTGTAAAATGCCTATTTTAAAGTTAGTTTGTCCATTAAAATGCGTTTTGATGTCATTTGATGCGAGAAATATGAGATGTACATGATCTTTAGTTTGCTAGTGATTACGAAGATTACTTCAGGAAATTGTGTCTCTATACAACTTTTTCATTGTTACCAAGGTGGTTGCGAGGGACGCTGCTATCGATATTATTTCTGTTATGTTGTGTAACTGTTTAATGGTGTTATCTTTATTGCTACCCCGTCAATGTATAGTGTTGGTCCACAGCGCAAACGTATTTGTTTAACAAAATCCGCATACGTTATTTTCCCCTGTGCAATTCCAGTCTCTCATCTCATCAGATCGTCATAAACAAATACCGGAAACAGACCGAACGGATGGTAGCCTATTGTTCCGCACGGACATTTTAGTTAACCGGACTCCTGTTGATGTGAAATCCGATGTGAAAAATAAAATAATACATTATTCCGATTGTGTTTGCTTTTCTCTTTGAAAGTCATCACATAACGGCGTTGTAATACACGGGTTCGGCTGCATTAAATATTACATATCTGCCGTAGTTCTCTATTTATAGAGCCCTGATGAGAAGACTTCTAGACAAACATAAGGAACTGCCGCCAACACTGAAAACGTGACATGGATCATAAATATATCAGCAGTTAAACAACATCTTACATTTCTTTTCACACAATACGCCTCCTTGCAGTATCAATACTAATTCGGCTGACTTTTATATTTGATCCAATTGGTAGATAGGCTGTATTTACATCATAAACGTGCACAGATTATATAAAGGGACACCTAGTGGTTAAAGCATGTTATTGAATTTCATTATTTGATATTAATAGGATCCCTATAAAGTATATTCATTACTCGTTATTCTCTACTAATAGTTAATTAAAGACTGTATATAATGACTATTTTGCACATCCCTTTCAAGATTTCAAGATTGTCTAAGGGTTATTGACATATCATATACACAAACGGTGTAGTTATGCAATGAATGAAAAACTTGGGTTGCAGGTTCCTCAACAGTGCATTTGTGTATACCTCCAGCAATGTTAACTATGTTGAAGCACTTATTTTAACTGATATTATACATATGTATTATACTCTTATAAGATGTATGTAGATAGTATAAGAAATGTGCAGAATATGACAGTTTAATGGTGGAGGTATACACAAATATTGATAGATGTAATGCACTGTTGAGGAACCTGCGACCCAAGTTTTTCATCTCCGGCCTTGTCAGGTATTGAACAATCAATAAATAAAGAACACAGAATTATTAAATATAAAACACAGAATTTGTGTGATCATACTAAATGATTTACAAATAAACACCACTGCATATTTACAACTATTACACATGCTGATGTAACGCAAATGTTTCCAACTTGGGATCAATAAAGTATATCTTATCTTAAGATGATCGATATTTGCAAAAGTTGCCTCTGAACCTTGACAAGTGCATGTTTCAGGCTTATCAATGAACAACAGGAGGGGTCACAAACATAAGACTGTTAAATAAAGCTCTTCTGACCTTAGCTGTCATGTGTGTATATATTAATGCTGCCCATTATGGGCACAAGCAATTTTCACTCATTTATTAATTATATGTTTTAAATGTGAGTGTTTCCTATCCCCTCAACCTCCAGGGATGTACACAGTTTAATACTGGCAACTTCTTATTATGGGAAATACGAAAACGTCTTTTAAAACTGCAACTCCCAGTAGAGACGTGCCATAGAATAGACAGCGTGTGTAGTTCTGGGGACGGGGTGGGGGAGGGGGGGACGGGGTGGACCCGTTCAAATCCAGTTTTGGACAGTCTGCCGTGGTTCCATCCCATTTCAAGTGCTGTTCAACCCTCGGAGCACACTCTCCAATCACAGAGCTTGAGGACTATCACGGGGTTTGTCCTTTGTCAAGCGAAGCGGAGAGAATATTTACTTCCGGGTGTAATATTCTGTAAAGCAAATGAGCTGCTCCGACCCTCGGTCCTGACGGACTCCAACTTGTGTTTATTAATCAAACAAATAAATAAACACAAGGATAATTATGTGTTATTGTTGACGGGGAAGGGGGTAGCAATAAAGATAACACCATTAAACAGTTACACAACATAACAGAAATAATATCGATAGCAGCATCCCTAGCAACCACCTTGGTAACAATGAAAACGTTGTATAGACACAATTTCCTGAAGTAATCTTCGTAATAACTAGCAAACTAAAGATCATGTACATCCACTGCACACATAATCTGAAATAACAACTCATATTTCTCGCATCAAATGACATCAAAACGCATTTTAATGGCCAAACTAACCTTAAAATAGGCATTTTACACCGAGAATAAAACGAAGTTCGGCCATGTTTTTTTTTTCTGCAGGGAGAAATGTGAAGATCACGTGACATAGACACCAGCCATTGGAATGAATGGTGAAAAAAAACGTAGGGATCTTACAATTTCAGAGGCGTTTTTGGAGAAATACTACGTCCTGATAATCTCGATGCCGGTGTGTGTGTGTGTGTGTGTGTGTGTGTGTGTGTGTGTGTGTGTGTG
>CALSBZ010046694.1:185014-200064 GCA_943591055.1 Gobionotothen gibberifrons
TCTATGCGTTTTGAGTGCTTCTCAAGGCGTTTTTCTGCTGTTTTTGACCATCCCAATTATTCTGGCTCCGCTGAGAGTCAGCTGCTCAGTTTACAACAAGGAAACCGCACTGTAGCTGATTATTCCATCGAGTTTCACACACTCGCTGCAGAGGCTCAATGGGACGAGGCAGCTCTCAAGGCGGTCTTTGTGAGAGGATTAAAGGATCAGCTCCGGGATGAGTTGGCGGCACGAGACGTTCCAGCGGATCTCTCCGAGCTGATTGCCTTGGTGTCCCGTCTAGACTGTCGTTTGCGGGAGCGCCGAGCTGAGCGGACACAGCGGAATCCACCAGTTTCATACAGTAAGCCAAGTTTCTCCACCTATCCTGTCTCCTCAGTGTTTAAGTCTTCCCCCGTTGTCTCGCCGCCCAGCGTGCGCACCTCTCCTCCCGAGGAGGCTATGCAGCTGGGGCGTGCTAAACTCTCTCCGGAGGAGCGACAGCGCCGGATCTGTGCAGGTCAATGCATGTATTGCGGCAACGCCGGGCATGTAATTTCCAACTGTCCAGTGCGCCCAAACGTGGGAGCTCGTCAGTAAGATTGGGGGTTCTGACGAGTTCACAGCCAGCAGTTTTACCCCCTTCCTTAAGCCGTTTTCTAATACCTGCCAAGATCTGTGTGAACACTATGACTTTTCCTCTCCAAGCCCTCATTGACTCTGGAGCTGAGGATAATTTTTTGGACCGTGAGTTAGCTGAACAGCTGGGACTTTCGCTGGAACCTTTAGAGGAACCTCTAACAGCTTACGCACTCAATGGGCAGAAGATCTCCTCCGTAACAGCACAGTCGGCTCCCTTGACATTGATCATCTCCGGCAACCACAGAGAGCTCATCCAATTAAAGGTAATCTCTGCACCTTCCACACCTTTGGTATTGGGTTATAGGGATAATTGAGTGGGATAAGAACTGTCTCGCTAACTGCCTGTTATCTGCTGTTCCTTCTGTCTCTCCTAACCCTGCCTTCTGCTCCGATGCTTCAATAGACTTAATTGGAGTTCCTACGACCTACCACGACCTGAGATTGGTCTTCAGCAAGGAGAGGGCTCTCTCACTTCCTCCTCACCGGCCCTACGACTGCCCTATTGATCTGTTTCCTGGGGCTTCTCTACCCACCAGCCGTCTCTACAACCTATCCCGTCCTGAGAAGGAGGCTATGGAGCTATATATCACTGACTCTGTGGCTGCTGGGATTATTCGTCCTTCCTCCTCCCCTGTGGGTGCCGGGTTCTTCTTCGTTGGCAAGAAGGATAAGTCACTGCGTCCGTGTATTGACTTTCGTGGATTAAACAACATTACTGTCAAGAACAAGTACCCATTACCCCTTCTCACCTCTGCTTTTGAACCTCTCCAAGAGGCAACCCTGTTCACTAAGCTTGACCTCAGGAACGCCTATCACCTGATCCGTATCCGTCAAGGGGATGAATGGAAGACAGCTTTCAACACTCCCTTAGGCCATTTTGAGTACCTCGTCATGCCTTTTGGTCTCACAAACGCCCCAGCAGTTTTTCAGGCTCTGGTCAACGATGTCCTGCGTGATTTCCTTAACCGCTTTGTCTTTGTTTACTTAGACGACATCCTGATCTTTTCCAAGAACCAGGAGGAACACGAGAGACATGTCCGCCTGGTGCTTCAGAGACTGCTGGAGAACAAGCTCTATGTCAAGGCTGAGGAGTGTGAGTTCCACCAGAACAGGATCAGCTTCCTGGGCTATATCATCAGGCAAGGAAAAGTGGAGGCAGATCCTGGAAAGATCGAAGCTGTGGTGGAGTGGCCAACCCCTACTACGAGGAGGGAGCTTCAGAGGTTTCTGGGCTTCGCCAACTTTTACCGCCGCTTCATCAGAAACTTCAGTAAGGTTGCTGCACCCCTCTCAAGACTCACCTCGGTCAACATCAAGTTCTTCTGGACCCCTGAGGCTAATGAGGCTTTTCGCAAGCTCAAGTCCCTGTTCACTTCTGCTCCCATCCTCATCCAGCCAGACACTGAGAGGCAGTTTGTTGTGGAGGTTGATGCGTCAGACACTGGGGTGGGAGCTGTCTTGTTGCAAACAGCTGGTCCTGATAAGATTCTCAATCCTTGTGCCTTCTTTTCTCGCCGCCTCTCTCCTGCTGAGTGCAATTATGATGTAGGAAACAGGGAGCTTCTGGGAGTAAAGTTGGCGTTAGAGGAGTGGAGACACTGGCTCGAGGGCAGCAAGCAATCATTCCTGGTCTGGACAGACCACAAGAATCTCGCCTACATCCAGTCAGCGAAACGGCTGAACTCCTGACAGGCTAGATGGGCTCTCTTTGTTAGTCGGTTCAACTTTAGCCTCACTTTCCGTCCAGGTTCCCGGAATGTAAAGCCAGATGCTCTGTCCAGACTGTACTCGCCGGACTCTCCCGAGTCCCCTGCTGTTTCAATCCTGCCCAAGAGTTGTGTTGTAGGCGCCCTCTCTTGGGAGATTGATAACACCATCCAGGAGGCTTTGAGAGAGCAACCTGACCCGGGTACCGGTCCTCCGAACCGTCAGTTCGTTCCCGATGCTGCTCGCTCCAAGGTTCTACAGTGGGTCCACAGTTCCCGGTTCTCCATCCATCCTGGAGTAAACCACACACGTTCCTTTCTGAAGAGACACTTCTGGTGGCCAACTGTCAACAAGGACACTCTGGAGTTTGTGTCTTCCTGTTCCACGTGTGCTAGGATTAAGTCCTCCCACCAGACACCTGCAGGTTTGCTCCAACCTCTACCCATCCCTAGTCGTCCCTGGTCGCACATTGCCTTGGACTTTGTCACCGGCCTGCCTCCCTCCCAGGGTAATACCACCATTCTCACCATTGTTGACAGGTTCTCTAAGTCTGCCCACTTTGTAGCTCTTCCTAAGCTCCCTTCAGCCCTGGAGACCTCCTAACTCCTCTCTCTTCATGTTTTCCGTCTTCATGGGATCTCTTCGGACATAGTCTCTGACCGCGCGCGGCCCTCAATTCACCTCTCGAGTATGGAAGGAGTTCTGTCAAGCCCTGGGAGCTTCGGTCAGCTTAACATCTGGATATCATCCCCAGTCAAACGGACAAAGTGAGCGAACTAATCAAGACCTGGAATCAGCCCTCCGCTGCATCGTTGAGCGTAACCCCTCTACCTGGAGCACCCATCTACCCTGGGTTGAATACTCCCATAATGCTCTAACCTGCTCTGCTACTGGTCTCTCCCCGTTTGAGGCCTCTTTAGGTTACCAGCCACCCCTGTTCCCTGAAGAGGAGAGAGAGCTAGCAGTCCCCTCAGTCCAGCAGCATGTTAGCCGCTGTCAGAAGATTTGGAGAGACACTCGCTCTGCACTACTCCAGACTTCTGCTCGGAATCAACGGACAGCCAACCGCCACAGACAGGCTGCCCCTCCTTACGTCCCAGGTCAGTCTGTCTGGTTATCCTCCAGGAACATTCCTCTCCTCTCTGAGTCAAAGAAGTTTTCTCCTCGCTTCATTGGTCCCTTCCCCATTCTAAGGATTATTAACCCCTCTGCAGTCCGGCTGAAGCTTCCCAGAACCCTAAGGATCCATCCCACCTTTCATGTCTCCCAGATTAAGCCCGTTCACACCAGTGATCTGAGCCCTCCGGCCGTTCCCCCTCCTCCCCCCCGTATCATTGAGGACCATCCCGCTTATACTGTGCACCGCCTCATGGACGTCAGGCGCCGGGGCAGGGGTTTACAGTACCTGGTGGACTGGGAGGGTTACGGCCTCGAGGAGCGATGCTGGGTCCCTCGCTCCCGAGTCCTGGACCCGGGATGATGAGGGCTTTTCACCGGGCTCATCCTGACAAGCCTGGTGGTCGCCAGGAGGCTCCCGTTGAGGGGGGGGTACTGTGAGGATCTGCGGTACTTCCTCCTCCCCATGTCTGTGTTTGTTTTGTCTGTGTCTGTCTCCCTGGCTGGGCGTGGTAACCTACATTCAGATTCCCAACTCACCTCCTCAGCTGCTGCTCATCTCACTGATTGCCACACTCACCTGCACCTGCTTAAAACTCCGGTTCCCATCTTCAGACTTCGCCAGTTCTTCGTTTATTCTTCAGTGGTAAACAATCGTCCAGGCCTACTCGTATCATTCCTAGTTACCTTTTGGATACTCCGTATGATAGAGGAGCTTTTTCTAATCCTGCTTGTTTTTCCATGTTCCAGATTCTCACGCTCCAGCCGCTCAGCCTGCCACGTCCAGCCAACCCTCCTGATTCTGCCCAGCTCCACGTCTTCCTCGTACGTTGCTGCCTTCCGCTTCTATACAGTGTCGTGGACTAAATAAATCCTTTTTTGACACTTTACCACCGTCTCAGTAGCAGTGCTTGCATAGCGGGTTCTCTCTCCAGTCACTTCACACAAAACACATTCTTCACGAACGCATTCTCTCTTTGACGATGGTGATTATGCATGTGACGATGCGACCGCAATAATGTCCTTTCCTGAACGCACATGTGTAAACAGCTCTAGGACCCGCAGCTGCACTACTTTAGCTGTCCCTAAATGTGCCTGACTAAAACACAAACAATATAACGCAGATCAAGGAAAACAAGGGGAATTTACAACAGCCGCCCCCAGAATAGCATAGCTATTATGTAAAACAGAAGACATTCCCTGAGGTGCAGCAGAAGTCCCTGGATCAGCATCGTCGTCCGTTAGAGCTGGTAGCTGCACAAGGTGTGCCACGGGTCGCAAGTACGTCTTGTCCCCGACAATGGCGCCACCGCCTCTTGCTGAGGGTGTCTGTAGCGTATGATACTTGTTGAAGGGAGGCATCCTGCCGCCCCATCAGCAACATGCTTGGCGTCACAGGATCTGGATCTGCGAGGTCTGATGACACACAGCCCAACCCCCTGATCCCACCGGGAGCGTCTGCGCCACGCCACGCTACGTTGCGTCTGCGGGGTTTTTAGCGATCGCGGCCACTCTAGTCAATGGGTGCTATTCCACCAGACCCGCTGCGCCGCGCAAGGAATTTCTAAAATATAGGATGAATCCTATTTTTGACGCGGCGCAGCCGTAAGGTAATGTCGGGCAGGCAGGAAGTGGAACGTTCAGACCATATATAGCATGCCAGCATTCTCCTCCGGTTTACAGGCACTGTGTAAATTATATATATAGAATAATTATGATGATGAATGCATTTTTTTACCACTAAAATACAGCAACATATCTTTGATTCATGTCGTTTATAACTGGGATATTACAATTATTATTAACTTTGTCTGTAGTCTACAACACAACAAAATAGGAAATAACAACAATAAACACGATTTAAACAGACACAAACATAAACCATTTAACTACGTACCCTACTTACTTGTAAAAGTACAAATGTCCAGGAAATATTCCAAAATCAACAACAACTGCGAGGCTGCACACACGACGCTCCGCTTCCGCAACGTTTTGAAACGCGCCTGGTGGGTTATGACACAGGAGGAGGTCGCAGCACGGCGCAGCCGCAACGTAGCGTAGCGCAGACGCTCCCGGTGGGATCAGGGGGTAAGGGTTTGGCATTTAAGATACCTTCCACCTCAACTAACAAGGTGAGGAGGACTTCTCCCTGGAGAGACTGAGTGCCGATCACCACTTCGAGCCTTCTTGACTGATTGTATCTCGCGCTCCCAGGCACCACCAAAGTGGGGAGATGCTGGAGGGTTAAAGTGAAACTTGATCTGTTTCTTGGCAAGTTCCTCTTGCAGTTGGGGCATCATTCCAGCAAACGCCTCCTCAAGCTCCCTAGCTGCTCCCCGGAAGTTTGTCCCCTGATCTGAGAGAATCTCGAAGGGGGTGCCTCGCCGAGCGGTGAATCGCCTCAAGGCCAAGAGGAAAACATCTGCATCGATGCTATTAAGTAGATCTAGGTGGACACAGCGAGTGGTGAGACCTTTAAAGATGACTCCCCATCGTTTTCCACTGCGCCGCCCTACCTTGACAGTATATAGCCCCAAACAGTCGAGCCCAGTAGAGAAGAATGAAGCCTTGAGGAGCCGCAGACGGGCAGAAGGCAAGTCGGCCATCATCCGTATCACTGGCTTCCCTTTCCACTTCCTGCATCCAGTGCAAGTCCTCTGATGATGCTTGACGGCCTGTCTCCCACGCAGGACCCAGTACTGGCGCCTAGTCTCAGCAAAGACCCTGTCAGGCCCTGGATGGAGCAAGCGCTCGTCCATGTCCTTAATGAGGAGTTTCTTCGCAGCTACAGTGGCTCGATACCGTCGTTGAATGGTGAGAATGGAGGATGTTATGGTCTGATACTGCTGGGGTTGACAGTGGGTTCTGTAAGCCCTCTGGATAACAGTGGCAGCCTGATGCCTTTGTTTTTTCGGAGCAGGCACAAGCTCCCCCTCCTCTTCTTTGCTTTTTTTCAAGCTAAGGACCCCGAACCTACAGTTCTGCAGGGCTGAAATAGAGGGATATGAGGGATGTCTAAAATGCATGATCTGTTTGGTATTTTGAGCAAAACACATCATAGACATGTTTTTAATATATTTTATACATCTGAGACCTATGATATACGCCTAAAATAGCATGATAGGAGACATTTAAATCAGACTTTAGTTCCACCTGGAGTAAATGCACAAGCTACCCTGCAGTATACAAAGTCATTCAAACTAGCTGCACCTTTACCAGCTTTGAGAACACTTTAATGATCAATCATTACAAAACATATCATATATATTATTCTGAGATTCAATGGCACTTTAAGTATATTTTGATATATATTTTCTACTTTTACTTGAGTAATATTTTGAATGCAAGACATTTACTTGTAACAGAGTAGCCCTACACTCTGGTACTTCTACTTTTACTCAAGTACAAGATCAGAGTACTCCTCCCACCTCTGGTAGGGACCACATTCTTAAACAATGTGCCATGTTTGGGTTGATAGACTGTACATGGACTGCACAGTAAATTATACCTGAAACGATGAAGCGATTTAGTTATTATGTATTTCTCTATTTTGTATTTTATACCCCAAGGGCTCCCTTTACAAAAAGCAATGAGATCTTCACATTTCAAAAAAATTGTGAAGAACATACGCATCTGATACTTTGACATTTTTTGCGGTCACATGACTTCACCTCACCACCGCTAAGCTAAAGGCGGCTAAGGTTCAGGCAACCCAGTCTCACATCTAAACGTGTAATAACTACGTTGGTCCACAACTTGGGACGTAGTATTTCTACAAAAACGCCTCTGAAATTGTAAGATCCCTGTGTTTTTTTTCACCATTCATTTCCAATGGCTGGCGTTATAGAGGCTTCTCAATTCTTAAATTTCCCCTCCTCGACTCCTCGGTCCTCCGGTAGTGACCCGGAAATTAATTTCAGTGCGCCATGTTGAAGGTTTCATCGAGAAGTTTTATTTTGGTTCCTAGAATGTTCTTCTGAAAGGTAGGATAACCATCCATCCATCCATCTTCTCCCGCTTATCCGTGGTCGGGTCGCGGAGGTAGCAGTTCCAGCAGAGAGCCCCAAACTTTCTTTTCCCTGGCCACATCAACCAGCTCTGACTGGGGGATCCCAAGGCGCTCCCAGGCCAGCGAAGAGATATAATCCCTCCACCTGATCCTAGGTCTACCCCTTGGTCTCTTCCCAGCTGGACGTGCCTGGAACACCTCCCTAGGGAGGCGCCCAGGTGGCATCCTAACTAGGTGCCCGAACCACCTCAACTGGCTCCTTTGGACGCGAAGGAGGAGCGGTTCAACTCCGAGTCCCTCCCGGATGACTGAACTTCTCACCTTATCCCTAAGGGAGACGCCAGCCACCCTGCTGAGAAAACCCATCTCGGCCGCTTGTATCCGCGATCTCGTTCGTTCGGTCATGACCCATCCTTCATGACCATAGGTGAGGGTAGGAACGAAAATGGCCCGGTAGACAGAGAGCTTTGCCTTCTGGCTCAGCTCCCTTTTCGTCACAACGGTGCGGTAAAGTGACTGCAGTACCGCTCCCGCTGCTACGATTCTCCGTCCCATCTCACGCTCCATTGTTCCCTCACTCGAGAACAAGACCCCGAGATACTTGAACTCCTTCACTTGGGGTAAGGACTCATTCCCTACTTGGAGTGGACAGTCCATCGGTTTCCTGCTGAGAACCATGGCCTCAGATTTGGAGGTGCTGATCCTCATCCCAGCCGCTTCACACTCGGTTGCGAACCGATCCAGTGAGTGCTGAAGGTCGCAGACCGATGAAGCCATCAGAACCACATCATCTGCAAAAAGCAGTGGTGCAATCCTTAGTCCACCGAACTGCAGACCCCCTCCCCCCCGACTATGCCTCGAGATCCGATCCATGTATATTACAAACAGGATTGGTGACAAAGCGCAGCCCTGGCGGAGGCCAACCCTCACCGAAAATACGTCCGACTTACTGCAGACCCGGACACAGCTCTCGCTTTGGGAGTACAGAGATTGGATGGCCCTGAGTAGAGACCCCCTCACCCCATACTCCTGCAGCACCTCCCACAGTATCTTCCTGGGAACCCGGTCATACGCCTTCTCCAAGTCTACAAAACACATGTAGACCGGATAAGCATACTCCCAGGCCCCCTCCAGGATCCTTGCGAGAGTAAAAAGCTGATCCGTTGTTCCACGACCAGGACGGAATCCGCATTGTTCCTCCTCAATCTGAGGTTCGACAATCGGCCTGACCCTCCTTTCGAGTACCTTAGAGTAAACTTTCCCGGGGAGGCTGAGTAGTGTGATGCCTCTGAGGTGTGAGTTGAAGGCCTCCTGAACTTGGGCCTCCTCCAGACGTTCCCAGTTCACCCGAACTACACGTTTGGGCTTACCAGGTCTATCCAGAGGCTTCCCCGCCACTCGACCCAACTCACCACCAGATGGTGATCAGTTGACAAGTCCGCCCCTCTCTTTACCCGAGTGTCCAAAACATACGGCCTCAGGTCCGATGATACGATAACGAAATCGATCATGGACCTTCTGCCTAGGGTGCTCTAGTACCACGTAATCTTATGAGCATCCTTATGTTCGAACATGGTGTTTGTTATGGCCAATCCATGACTAGCACAGAAGTCCAGTAACAAACCACCACTCCGGTTCAGATCAGGGGGGCCGTTCCTCCCAATCACGCCCCTCCAAGTGTCTCCATCGTTGCCCACATGTGTGTTGAAGTCTCCCAGCAAGATTAAAGAGTCCCCTTCAGGAGCCCCATACAAGACTCTTTCCAGGGTCTCCAAGAAGGCTGTGTACTCTGAACTGCTGTTTGGTGCATAAGCACACACAACAGTCAGAGTTTTCCCCCCCATAACCCGCAGGCGTAGGGAGGCGACCCTCTCGTCCACTGGGGTAAACTCCAACAACGAAGCACCCAACCGGGGACTTGTGAGTGAAAATGTTTGGTGATAACATTGTTCGAACATTATACCCCAAGTGTTTTTGTTGTTTATGCACATATCTCTATTGTCATATGGATCGAATAACACTTAGAAAACCAAAGACAGTCATACAGTATAGAACAGGCATCCTCAAACACAACTGTCTCTGGACTCTGAGCAAATTATACTTTTCATATGTATTATCTGTATTATCTGTGTTATCTGCGAGACATCGCTACAACGCAACGAGTCAAAATTCTCCGCTATGTCCACTGCAAACAGCGCTCTGCATGTACGACTGTTCCACTGTCTGTGTGTGTCTGTCAACGCATTGGTCCAATCACATTCAGCATCCCGTCAGCGTGTTTTCCCCCCACCAACAGTCTGCGAATCAGAGGCACAGTAGGGCGGGTCTTCACGGAATGCGGGTGGGAAAAATGCGTGTGTTTATAAAAAAACAAGTCAGAGCGAGAGTTAACAGCTCATCTAGTTGCATCTGTACTGTAGCTAGCCTAGTTTCACCTACCGGGGTGGCATGGGGTGGCAACTGCCACCCTAAAAATAGGCCTTGCCACCCCAGCTGCCACCCCAGTTGGCAGCTTTGTTTTGAAAGAAAAGTTGTGGCTCATCGGACATTTATGAGAGAAAGTCTCTAATGTCCGAGTGCAAGTGAATGCAGCACAAGACTCACGTCTTGTAACCCCTCCCCCGGCCCTGGCGAGCTGGAAATATGATTGGCTTCTCGCGCAAAACGAGAAGCATTCGGACCCAAGTACTGAAGGAATGAGGTATTTGCGGTCTACAATGACAGAGAAGAGACTGTCAAGTTTGGCTGTACTAAGCATTGAATCAAAACGCACTAAAGCTTTGGATCTTACTAATTTTGTGAGGCGTTTTGCTGAACAAAATGGTAATCGCCGGATTCAGCTGTAATAGACATGTCAACTTGATGCTCTGCTCATGGATGAGCATACAAAACTGTTAAGATGATGACCTTACGTGTGTATATATTTTTTTCTTTGTGGGGGTCTGCCCCCAAAAAACTGTTTTAAGTCCCGAGAAAGTCAAATAATACGTGTGTAAAACTACACTGCCCAGCCAAAAAAGAGTAACCACTTTGATTTAACTAGGCCAGTAGGTAAGGACTTTCCACTGGATAATAACTGAAGTATAAAAGAATGCATGACTGAAGTGATGGAGACCATGTTTGAAGGCAAACAAAAAGAGGAAATAACAGGTCAAATCAAGCAAATCCCCCTCTCAGATTCCACAGCAACCAGAAGAACATAAATACTGGCTGGTGATTTGATTCATCAGCTTTGTGATGGAATAAAAAATGCACAGTGCATTTCCTTAGCTGTGGATGAGTCCACTGACACCACTGACAATGCTCAGTTGCTGGTGTTTGTGAGTTTTTATGATGAGGCAAAGGGGGAGTTTGTTGAAGATGTGTTGGGCCTGACGAACCTCAGTGGACACAGAAGGGGGCAATACATTTATAAAGCAATAATGGGAATGCTGAAAGAAAGAGGGTGCAGCTGCCTTCATTCATAACTGTGCAGCTCTTACACTGCGACTCTGAGGGATCAAGCACAGACACAATAACAATGAAAACTGCTGCATACCGATTATTTTTGTTTTTGCAACCTCGTGTTAAGAATCATGTTTAAAAGTTTGAATGACCGTAATAAACGGACCTTTGTCTCACTGAAAAAAATGTTTTGGACCTTTAAGATTTGTATTTGAGTACCCCTGGCTATAGAAGAACGGACCGACTGTCACTGCCCGTCCCTGAAACCCCTGTTAGTGTGTGTATGTGTTTGTTTCTACTGTGTGTCTCTCTCTCTCTCCCCCCCCCTGCCTGCTGGTCTGCTCTACACGGCAATCTCCAATCAACCACACCTGCAACCTGCTCATCAGCCACACTATGAAAACCTGCAGCCGTGAACGGATTGTTGCCGTGAACGGTTTGTTGCGTGCCGCTCTAGCTTTTTGCCAGCAGATCTATTGACAACTTTGCCTACTTTTGCCTCAGTCATTTTAATGTCTCTCCCAGGAGGAATCCAAGGCCTGCCACACAATCAAGACCAGCCAGACCTCTCCACCCTGGAACAACTGTTTCCCACTGCCGCCATAACCAACCTCCACTCCCAGCTCCCCTTTTCTAATAAACAAATGTTACGCTCACCAGCTGAATCCGAGTCATCCTTTTACATGTGTTAATAGTCAAATTCCAATAGTTAAGTAAACTATCAAAATCATCCTAATGACCACAGTGGTCAGTCCACTAACCCAGGAATTTGGAGTTGAACAATTACAGGAATATTATGTCTTTATGTTCTAATAATGTAAAAATATTGTTGTCAATTGTTACCACAGAACATTTGCATAATGTTTTAAACATAAAGCATGTTATCCTTCTCTAAATAATAACATTCTGGCAACATAAACAAATCTAACTTGCAGCTGAAAACATTTTAAGAACAGTAGGGCATAATGTTCTAACAATGTTATCAAAAACATTTAAAGAATGTTTTTAGAGAACGTTATCCTAGCTCTCAGAAGAACATTCTGGGAACCAAAATAAAAGCTTCTGCTGAAAACGTTTTAAGAATAGTAGGGCATAATGTTCTAACAATGTTATCAAAAACATTTTAGGAAGGTTATCACCAAACATTTTAAGAATGATTTTAAAGAACGTTATCCTACCTTTCAGAAGAACATTCTGGGAACCAAACAAAAACTTCCCGCTGAAAACGTTTTAAGAATAGGAGGGCATAATGTTCTAACAATGTTATCACCCAACATTTTAAGAATGTTTTTAGAGAACGTTATCCTACCTTTCAGAAGAACGCTCTGGGAACCAAAAGAAAACTTCCCGCTGAAAACATTCCTAGAACAATGAATGTAACATTCTCAGAATGTTTTTAGAACCAAACATTTCTAGCTGGGATGTCATTGGTTAGAATTGCATGCTGGGAAGTTCCTGTTTATTTTCATCCAAAATGGCTGGCATACCAAAAACAAGATTTTATAGAAGCAGGAGAAGTCAAATATTGTTGAATAATTGTAATTTTTACCATGGAAATCATATATGTGACCCGCTCTATCGAAATCAGTCGGAAGTCGCAACGGCTCATTTCAAAATAAACGTGGATTTGCGTAAAAAACTATTTTTTCGGGGTTTGGGTGTTTTGTTTGATTTTAAATAAACAAAGTCTTGCCTTTCAGAATATGAAACTTTTATTTCCAAAATCACACGATAAATACATTTTTGAAGCTTGTAAAGGGAAGAAGACAGCTCTCCCTCGCCACTCCACTGTTCCGCAGCGCAGCTCCCCCTCCCTCCGGCTGAAATTATGAATGTAAGGTGTATAGTAATCATAGATAACACGACAGGGTCCGTTAAAGTTGGTTTTCATCTGATTTCAATTAAACAAAGGCTTGGCTTTCAGAATATTAAACTTGTTTCGGCAAATTCAGATGATAAATACAACTTTGAAAGCTTGTAACGGCATAATTACAAGCGGAGAACGGAGTAACTTGCCGTCACAGCAGGCAAAACAACAGCCGGTGTTTCTCGTGAGTGTTTCCCCGGGAAACAAACACAATACACACAAATGCAAAATTACACAACCACACACACACACGTACAGATGGAGCACTTATTTTCGGACTCCAGCTTAGCTGTTCCTGCCTACGACCTGCCAACGCCCAGTTTGGAGGAAGGTCAAGCCCTCCCACTATTTTCCAAGAGGGCGTTGCCAGATTTTCAATTTCAGGTTTTAACCAGGCGATGGCGCTTCATTCACAAATACAGAAATGATGTCGTACTGTGTCGTACACAGTGTAGTGTAGCTGCTTGAAGAGCATTTGAACATATAGTCTTTATATATTAAATAATCATAATGATAATGTAAATGTAAATGTTTACATTACATTATGCATTTTGTAATGTCAGCATTTCATTTAGAAGAAAAGTAGTTAGTTAGTTATTTTCATGTCGATGGACACTGAATAACATTTTTGAATAGAGGATTCATAATATTGTTTGCCGAGAACAAAATTAACGATCAAGCAGCATTTTAAATTCTAAATATCCCTGCAAATATAGCAATGACATTTCTGCTTCTATCTTTGCAAAACGAGTAAACAGTCACATTTGGGTCTCAAATCAACTCGACATCATATTAATAACGATATATGATACAAATATAAGACTGACAACAACAACAAGCCACAGAAGTCGTATCACAAGTTATCCTGGGCGGAGCAGCTGAAGACTTCTCCACGCTGCTTTCAAACTGTGAGTAAACAATGTGTGCTTCACTTGTAGGCTGTCTGAAGGTATACACAGGTCTCAGATGGACTTCGTATGTGTGTGTTCCTGCCAGTAATTAGCCGTGTCTCGGCTCGCTGTACGGCTAAATATTGAAGCTAAATTAGCAACTACATGTTAGCAACTACATGTCCCACAATGCATTTCGTTCTGTGACTTGCGCACTGTCTTAATCTCAGCCGTATTTTAACCGCCGGCCGACAGGGGGCGAAAGAGACGAGTGAGCGATACAGGGAGAGAAACACAGAAGAAGAGATGAGAGCGCAGCAGAGAGAAGCGGAGAGGATATCTGTATAGTTCAATGTTCATTGACAATACATATTGAATTGTACTTTCTTTATTTGATTGGCAGTCAGTTGTTGATTACATGCAGACGTTGATAAAGCTACAGGCTACTTCAATATCACACTAATTCATGAAGCAACTTAGACATTTTGATGTTCCGGACCTTTGCATGGGGACATTTTCTCTAACTGGACCTCATTGAATTTTAGTTGAATACCCCTATGTGGATGCACATTGCACACTAACCTTTCCCTGCTTATTTTTTAATATATGAAGCGTGAGCTGTATGCTCGAGTCTTCCTGCCTGTCGGCCTGTCAGATCTTGTACTTGAGTAAAAGTAGAAGTATCAGAGTGTCTGTTACAGTACAAGTCCTGCATTCAAAATGTTCCTCAAGTAAAAGTATTATCATTAAAATATAGTGAAAGTAGCGACAGTAAAAGTAGTCATTGTGCAGATTGGTCCATTTCAGAATAATATATATGATATGTTTTATAATGATTGATCATGAAAGTGTTCTCAAAGCTGGTAAAGGTGCAGCTAGTTTGAATGACTTTGTATACTGCAGGGTAGCTTGTGAATTTACTCCGGTTGATGGCCCATTAGTTGTGTAAATACACAGCTGAGAGCTGTTCGGGCGGCAGACAGCCTATCCGTTTTTAAAGGCCCTGTGAAATTATGCTAATACATATAGTAATGACCAACATTGTCCATTGGAACCCTATCAAAGATGTTGGAATAGCAACGAATTTGACGAGTTTGAATTGAAATCCGCAGTCGACCTCCGCCTTCGTGGGCGTGGCTTGCGATCTACTGCGTGACGTCACAAGATGGACGCGGCCGAAGTGTTTACATTCATCACAGTTCATTGTTGCTCTGTTTCAAAGTCGAATTTATCAAAGTTTTTGAGCGAGTATTTTACTGGAAAGTGTGTCGGAGTCGACTGGAAGTGAATGTCAAGTCTGTCGAAGTGGCGATGTTTCTGTTCCCAAAAGATGAAGGTGAGCCTGGCTGGTGTGTGTGTGTGTGTGTGTGTGTGTGTGTGTGTGTGTGTGTGTGTG
>CALSBZ010046694.1:200074-211815 GCA_943591055.1 Gobionotothen gibberifrons
TGTGTGTGTGTGTGTGTGTGTGTGTGTGTGTGTGTGTGTGTGTGTGTTTGTAGAGACACTGTGATGGATCGTTACGCTATGTGCAGCTCAAGGCATAATATGCTCGAACGGGAGCTGCAATCATGTTGCGCGCACTATCGGTGCTGACTTTTCGTACAATGTCCCACTGTCTGGCTACCTGCATAAAGTCAAGTGCTCGGCGAAATGTCGTTCCTCTGTTTTCATTGAAACAGCTCCTTATATCCGTTAGCGCAGCTAGCTAGCACCAGATGCTAACAACAACAACAGTAAGGTGTGCCTCGCTCGCGAGTCGCGCCACACATACACACACCCTCCCGGTCCTCCCGATGGCCTGCCGGTGAGCGTGGAAGTGTGGTCTGCCACAAGCGGACGGCAGGAGCGGGGCTGTCAGCATCAGCTTGTAGATGGTATTTTAAACTCGATGCGCTCTGAAACTACGGGGCGGCCGAGGACAAAAAATATATTATTATATATATTATTAACGCGTTAACTTGACAGCCCTAATATATATATATATTATATAGTATATATATATATATAGTTATATGATATAGTTATAATAATAACTAGCTAACCAACTAACCATTCAGTGTTCTGTAGCCGGGCAATGTCTTCCCCATCGTCCATGTCGTCGCCATCATCCTCCCCACTTGACGTCCCTGACGGCTCAAATCTGTAGGGTTCAATGATGTCCTGCGCTTCCTCATCGTCACTTCCATCTTCTGTGCCACTTTCCTCATCTATCCTGTCCGAAAAGCTGTCAAAATCACTCATTTCTCTCGCACTAGTATCACTTTCCTAAGTCTCCGCCATGTTTACAATCACAACTGGGTTCATCTTGTGACGTCACAGCCGCTATCGTCTGCAACTTCAGGTAGGCTCAGACGGCCGTTCACGGGATGAAAAACTCGTCCCTCGCACTTGCTAAAAAATTATTTTAGCCATGAACAGGCACAATGATATGTAAGGAATGAAACTGCCATTTCATTTTGGCGCAAAAAAATGCACTTCACAGGCACTTTAAGAGTGCGCTTAAGACCTTCCTTTTTGATAAAGCTTATAGTTAGGGCTGATTAGATTCAGCCCCTAGTTTTGCTGATATAGGCTTAGTTTGTCGGGGGACATCTTACTTCTTCCTTCTCTCTGTCTGTACCTGTGTACTCTCATGTTCCGATTAACCCAGCTTCCCCACATTTCTTTCTTTTTGGTGTCTATATACGCCGGGATCCGGAGTCATGGATGATCCTGTTGCTGCAGTCCTGTGTCCTGGGTCGCGAGCCCGGATCTTGAGTCGTGGCTGTTGCTGTGGTCCTGGATCATAAGTCCTAGATGGATGTCCTCGTGGATTCATCTTCCTATTATACACACATGCATTTCCAAACATTTGGACTACCTATGTTGCAAATGTATTATCTTTTTTTTTTACACACGGCATCTATTGCACGTCTGTCCGTCCTGGGAGAGGGATCCCTCCTCTGTTGCTCTCCCTGAGGTTTCTCCCATTTTTCCCTTTAAACTGTGGGTTTTCTCTGGAAGTTTTTCCTTGTACGATGTGAGGGTCTAAGGACAGAGGGTGTCGTATTGTCATACTGATATTCTGTACAAACTGTGAAGACCACTGAGACAAATGTAACATTTGTGATATTGGGCTATATAAATAAACATTGATTGATACTTTAGTTTAGGCTTCTCAAATAACGAAATAGTTGATCTTTTGGCACATCAGCATCAGATTATCATAAGTATTAGAACTTTGAATAGGTTGTGCAAGAAACTATGTCTATTTTATTTCGAAGAAAGAACCAAACGGATTTGGAGGAGATTGTCTCCTTTCAGCTTACCAGGAAGTGTTTTAGCACACCACGTGACGCATCTGAACGAATCACGTTCGACAACAGAAATGTTGTCGAACCCTTGTTCACAGGTCTCACTGCTTTCACACCGATTTGCATACTGTGTAGAGTGAGCGATTAGTTTATTCCCTCAGAAGCAATTCAGGGGGGGAGGGGGGGAGAAAGTGTTCTCAAAGCTGGTAAAGGTGCAGCTAGTTTGAATGACTTTGTATACTGCAGGGTAGCTTGTGAATGTACTCCAGGTGGAACTAAAGTCTGATTTAAGACTTGGTTATATTTCACATCATTCATCCACATCTGTGAAGTAACTAAAGGTATTAAATACCATTTACCTCTGAACTGTAGAGGAGTACAATAACAAAGTAGCAAAACATTGAAATACTTAAAGTAAAGTCAAGAAATCTCTTTTTATCACTCCATAAATCAGAAAACACTGTCAACAGTATGATTTGCCTAATGTGGGACAGTCCTAAAAGGGGCATGGATTCTGCAAGAGCAATGGTTATTTACAGGGCTTTAGTCTTCTAATGCATTATTTTAGATATTTAAGGTGAAGGGCAAATTATATTAAATAATTGGGGGTATCTGGGGCGTAATTGGGGGTAATTGGGGGGCTCTGTTAAAATGGTATGACAAAGTCAGGGATAATGTTAGGGATAAATGTCTGAGTTTAAAAGATGGCAATTAATTTAAGCCCAAATATTCATAGTAATTTAATAAATCCTTCCAACACACGTTGTAAAAAATAGCCTAAATTAAGAAATCATTCCAATAGGTCAGTAAAAAAAAATAAAAACACAGTTTAAAAGGGGAGTGACTAGTCGAATATGCATAAATCTGTTAGAACGCCTCCATTTCCGCATTCCAGCTGTCCACATTCCTGGATTCACGTCTTTCTCTTCCGACATTCCAGGCCTTCCAGCCAGGCCTTCGGGGACACACGCTGTAGTACATATGCCGGTGTCGGTACAGGGACTGCTCGGGGTACAGAATCGGCTCGGGTGCATATCCGTCGCTTACCAATGACGTCACTTCCAATGACGTCACTTCCAATGACTCTGATTGGCTGTACGGTAATTTACCCAGGGGTGCTCGGGGCAAATCACATCTTCAGATCATGACGAACCGAATGGACGTATTCCTATACTCCTAGCGTGTGAAAATGTTTGTGAAAAACATGTAAAAAAAACATGAAAAGGGAGCAATGGCTGTACGCCATTGGCTGTACGGCAACTCAAGAGGACCATCATACACGGTCAAATTCCTAACATTTAAACATAGCCTACACTTCATTCTTTACTTTGTCCGTTATTATATGTAGAAGATATTACTTTTTTCTCTGTGATGTTGTTTCCATAGCAACAACTTCAAACAGGAAGTTAACACTACACTTCATTTAAGACACTTAAACGGAGCAGTGGCTGCGGGTTAGGGTTAGCTGCTATATGCTAGCTTTGCGGCTAGCGGTTAGCATTTTCAATGGAAATATACATCGAAACATCATGTTTCAGTAAAAACAAGGCCCCACTGATCATCTACTCTCTGAGACAATTCCAGGGATGCCTGACTTGAGTTTCTAGCACCAGGGAAAGTGGAGAAAAGTGCCCGAGATCAGCCTCTTAATTTACCCAGGGCATAGTGCTGGGCTTTGGGCATGAAAATTCAGGAAACTCCCCTGAGTATTTTATTAAATATCTGAACTTTGGAGAGGAGTTGGGGGACACACGACACATCAAATCACATCTACAGATCAAGACGAAGTTAATAGAACTAGTACTCCCATACTCCTAGCATGTGAAAATGTTTGTGAAAACCGTGTGAAAAGTCTCGGAGCAGTGGCTGTGACCGTTGCTATGGAAACAACACATGACGGAGAAAAAAATATATACGTCAAATTGACGCCGGATATGACGTATATGACGTCACGGATGAGACGGATATGCACCCGAGCCGATCCTGTACCCCGAGCAGTCCCTGTACCGACACCGGGCCTGTAACTGGCGCTGTAACTTCCTCCACAAAAGCAGCGAAGAAGCATAGTTGTCATGGTTGCCCTTCTGTTTATTCTCCACGTTGGGGGCAGAGGGAACCGGGCAGAGTTTTTCGCCAGTCAACGTGTATTAAAGTTGAAATCTTCCGGACAAAGTTATAAAAGTGCCGGTCAAAGGTCTTCTTTGTTATTTATTGAGCTTTAAAACAAATGAATAACGACTCTATAGGCCTATAATATATAAAATACACGGAGCCTCTCTTTTTCCTCCTTCTCTTCGGGCAGCGTCAGTGTCTGTCTCATGCAGCAGCTGATCCAGTAATGAATGACCCGGCCGACAGTACAAATAAACATATTTATAACTAGTTTAGGTAGTGAATATGAGGAGAAGAGGCGTGTGGATATAAGCAATTAATGTAACATGTCGAAACAAATTTTACTCGATGTCACAACGGACTATTTTTCTTAGCGGATGCATGTCAATTTATATCAATACATACAACTATTTTTTAAATCAATAAAAACATTTTCTAAATCCATAAAAGCATTTCAATTAATATTGGGAGTCATGTCGTTACTTTGTTGAGAATTTGGCCATGTAATAAACGGGATCATTTGCAGCGACTTGTTCCTTATGGGGAACACCCTTCATGCTGAGCAAGATCCCTCCCATTAAAATATAAATATTTGTAGTGAATTACTGACGTTCATATTGAGTTTAAGATGATGATTAATTTAGGATTAAAAATCGAGAGCCGGGCTGCATTTCCTCCCGTTCGTTTTTTTCGACAGTACATTAAGTTCCGCTGACCGCTGTACATCCAGCGTACTGTACAGTATCAGACTTTATTTCACATGAGCACCAGTGTGGAACCCCACTGCACCCCCTGGTGGATCAATGATCCATTGCAGCTGGCTTCATTATAATTACATTTATTTAAAACGGGGGCGGTCTCAAGTCAAGCTGGAGGCTTTCCCTTGAGCGAGGGCAGACCACTTACCAATCACTGCCCTCGCGTTTCAAACTGTCCGAAATTAAGTGCTTCATCTGTATACACACACACACTCGCGAGCCTCCCCCAGACCAGTAATCCAAACGAAAATATCTTCCCTCCGTAGTATTTTTATCATTTGCTCCGCTAATAATCAGTCAGATCGATGGATTCCAGAGAAGAGGAAACTTTAAAGGCTTTTTTCTCAAAATGATGACTCGGTGACAGTCATTATATAATGTGACATATTTTGCTTAATATTTGGAGTACAAAAACAATCCTGATATCATTAGAAAGCTAGGAATCTCCTCTTTCCAGCAGTGTATATAACTCAAAATGTGTCTTCGGGTCAATGCGACTGATTTCGATGGAGCAGGTCACATATATTCTTGTTTATTAACATGTGAGGAACTATATAATTAGTTCTGAAAGCAATGACATAATTCAAGTTTTCAAATAACAGCTCATTTATAAATGTCCATTCTAGTGGACGTCAGGACTATCTTCATGGACTTTATGACTCAATATTGGTGCAGGAGACGGAACTTAAGCAGACATTTTCTGTACCAGATAGTTCAGGGCGATTCAGATGTTGAGCTCTCAGATGATGAGAGAGATGAGGATTTCACACCTGGGATAGAAGAGGGTCAAGAAGAAGGGGGGAAAGATGCAGGAGGCTCCATGAGCGCACAGATACAGACAGAGAGACAGATAGGGACAAGCTGGAAAGACATGGCCCTCTGTGGGCCAAGAGTAGCACGTATGTCTTATTGTTGTTTTTATTTTAAGTGGAGCCATGAAAAATGAGAATTGCCTCAGGAATGAAAGCTTTGTTTCTATGAGCAAGGTCAAATGGAGACCACATCCATAAAACTAGTCAAGATGACCCTACAGCCCGTGCCGACTGGAGTCAATGAGGTACTTTTCCCAGTACATTGACTACAAAGTCTTTGAAGATCTGGAAAGATTCACCAAAAACCAAACTAGTTTTTTATTGACCAAATAAACAGCAATGTTCAGATCAATTACTTATTTATGTTTTAAATAAAGGTGAATGTATTCTTGTATTAATATCACTCTATAACCATAACACGTTACATAGTCTATCTGTTCATTTTGGCTGTCTTTTCAAACTAATATGGTCCCGACGTCCTCTACAGTGGACATACTGTAACATTCAAAAATACAATAAAAATAAAAAAGTCTAAATTGCAAGATGTTTTTTTAACCCTAAATAGGTAGGAAATCACAAAAAAATGAAATTGGAAGACACTTTTTTTCCTCGGGTCCCGGGAGGATATGGACCTGAGTGCACTTCTGGGTGAAAGTTGTTTCAAAGTTAAATTAGATTTTCAATAAAGAATTGGATTTGGATCCGCTATGACTTCTGTTAGGGAGACCATAACCATACAAAAATAAATGCTGAATGTGTTAACCTATGCTGCACGTAAGAGCATAATACTAAAATGGATCTTAAAAATGTAAAACCTGTGTATGCATCACTGTAACATATTCTATGCACAATTTATAATAATTATGTGTTTTAAAATAAATAAAAAGGATCCAAAAATGGATGTGCATGAAGACTGAACAATGACTTTTCTAAATGTGGACAACACAACTCTAATGTGTGGAATGCTTTACTGCCATCACTGTAAAAAGGAATGGAACATCTCTGATCAAACTGTTTTATTATAGAGACAACTTACTCAATTGCAAAGAGACCAAGAACTGCACACATTTAAATATACTCCACAGCTTCTGTAAAAACTGACACCGACCACAGGTTTACTTTTTTTATGATAAAGTTCTTTGGTCAATTTTTAAAAGAAAGCATTTCACTCTAATTATTGAAGAATATTTCTCAAAGCATTTAGAATCACTTTTGGAAGTAAAAGGTTAATTTCAATGAAAAACAGACATTATGGGAAGATCCTTACATAGTTTCTAAAGTATTGTAAAAAGTTGAAATCATGGGATATTATCACACTTTCAAATTCAAATTGCTATATTATCTCCATAATGACAAATTGACAAAGCAATATATGAAATATGAAAATGTCCTCATGCCTCTATACATATACATTTGAAATATATTGTTGTATTTATATACATTTTGAACCAATGTTTACTTTACAAGGAAAACTATTTAATTTAATGAAAATTAACGAACAAATTCAACTAAGAACTTGTTTTCCAACCACGTCCAATTCCTTAACCCCTCAGAGACACATCAAAGAAAAGAAAAACAATATTATTTAAAAAACATATTTGCAAATGGCTGATTGTCATGTAGGATATACGCAGTTATAACTGAATCAAAGTGTCCTGCAGCTTTCTTTCCTTTCCCCCAGTACCATTCTGTTGTTTTTGTCATTCTCTGATTTACTAAATTGCGTTGCCTAACCTGTTAGACCCCAAGCCTGTTTTTCAGGTCTCAGGCTCGAAAATGACATTCCCAGAACAAATGACCATATCTTCCCTTCTAAAAGGGGAAAATGAATAATCTTTTTTCTCAAAGTAATGATAAACCTGTGAGTTGGATGTAGAAAAGTCAGAATCAATATAGATGTTTTTTTATTTTAAAGAAAATTCAGATTGAACATAGTAAAAAAACTGTAAATTATAGTGTCCGTCCAAAAATTATTTTTTACTACCCTTGGATGATGGGTTAGTAGACTAAAAGCTTTAGGAATCCAAAGTACAACATATAATAAGTACCCTATATCAAGATTGATGCAAAACAAGTGACATTTGACCTTATTAGAGAGGTTTAGCAAAAAAAACTCCACCTCTGGGGTGATTTGGGTGGAAATGAGTGTTTTTACCGTTTCTCTGGAACCCATTGGTACATTTTGGTGATTGACATCTCTTTCTAACCGTTAGAGCCAATAGAATCGAAGGGGAGTTTTCACATAGACATCAACGTTAACACAAAAAGGTGGTGGCTTTGCGCATGCAGGTTTGCATCAGAGTGAACCTATCTCTCGCTCTGACAGCTGGAAACGGAAAAGCAGGTTTATTGCTTATGGATTATCAGAAATCATTTCAAAGGGACACAGACACATTGGATTAACCTATGGATTAACTTCAGCAGCGTTTTTATTGTTTTAATGCCATTGAAGACCACTTTTGACCAGACAACGACCAAGGTAGGCCATGTTGCCGGTTTTAGCTACCTAGCGCCACATGTTTTGATGTCTGTTCTTGTTAATATCTCTGCGAGTTCTTATCATAGAGTGATGATGTATGTACCCATCGATTCTGTGTCTTCTCACGATGCTAGTCGATATGTTGGAAATAATAAGGGTTTTATGAGTGAGTTTCTGTGCAGTAATCTGTTAGCATTTTATGCTCGTTGCTAATTCAGAGGCTCAGCGTTAGCATTGTGGGTTTTAAAAAAAGATCAGTTAGCTGAGTTTCTTCCCGTTACATGGATATAAAACATTCATAGTTAATTACATCTTAAGAAGCCCTCAGACACTTTTGCTTGCAGATGTTGTGATTTCGGCCCCTTCGGCGGGTCCGTGGGGTTTAAGAGGTAATTTTGGGAAACAAATATTCCAGTATAGGTTAAAATCTTGGGCACTGTGTGACAAAGTGCTGATCTGTCAGAAGTTCCATAAAGTTGGACAGTAGCTCCTTCTTTGTACCCCAGAACTTCTTTGTACCCCAGAACATCCCAACACTATGAATAGAATAGAATAGAATCGTTTTAATGTCATTTTACATGTACAATGAGATAATAAATGCTTCTCCCTTTCAAGGGTGACCGTTAATTCCAGTGTCAGGACTCATCAGTCTGGAGCTCCTTAGGTTCTGATGTGTCCTTTCCGCCTTTCGCAGTGTTGCTGATCCTTCCTCAGAGATCTGTGAGCAGGAGCGAGGTGGGGGGGGGGGTCAGCTGTCTGTGCGTGGGGGGGGGTCTGTCTAACAAACTGTGTGTCAAAGGCCAACCCATCTTCCTTTAACTCTTTTAGTTCTAACTTCCAAGTGTGATCTTCAGAATCAGATTTGTAAACAGCAGGTTTAGTGACAGCTGCTCCAATTTAGAATTGAATTTAAAAAACATGAAAAAAAAGAAAAACATATCAACCTAAGAAAATGAAGTAAGAATGCGCAATAGAAAATTAAATAGAAATAAAATATACAACAAGTTAAAATAAAAAAAGCACATTGTACTGCAGTACAGGAATGCACATGTAAGGTACTTACATGTAATGCAAATTAATTATTTGACATCACTGCATATTAAACCGAAAATTGGTAGAAGTTTGCTTTAGGTTATTATACGTCAGCAGGTATATTTTGCAGGTAAATATGACTTATACAAGATAAAAATCAACCAATGAATTATGATACCAGAAAGCCATTAAAATCATCTCCATCTTTAACAGCAGCAACATGAAAATCATGTACACATTATTGCATCAATAATTATAACTCAGTGATATATTACAAAATGATGTATTACAAAAACAGCCATCCTGAAAAGTGAGTTATTTTAGTCTGGTTTGGTATTGATCCAAATACTTTTGGACTATTACATTAAAAAAAAGATAAGGCAGGACTTTGACTTGTAACAGAGTATTTCTACACTGTTATTACTTCTTAAAAGATCTGAATACTTGTCCACCACTGCAACATGCAGAAAGGGTCTCGTCCTTTGCAAACAAAGCTTTTGAAAAGTTAAAGACCACATGCAGTTGTTGAATAATTAAATATACTGACAGGCAACGCACTAGTCAGATTAGTGCGACTGTGAGATTTGACAGCCATCTACAATGATTCTGACCTTATACATTTGAGTTGTTCAGCAGAGAGGAAGCGTGTTGCTGTTCAACACCCCGGCTGATTCTCTTCTAATTTTTCTCTGACTCATGATGTAGATCATCAGTTCTATCAACCAACAAGTCTGTCCGGAAGTGTCACAGTTCTGCTTTCTTTCTCACCTATTTTCTGCAATTACATTCCTGAGTCACCTGGTAGCCACACCTTGTCTCTCTCTCACTCTGTTACACCCATCAGCTCCATTTAGTATTTAGGCCCACTTCACTTTCACCTCAGTGCGAGATCGTACTTTGCACTATGCCAGTCTTTCCCGTAGTTACCTCCAGATTGCTCTCCCGGTTTCGACCCTGCCTGTCCCAGACCATCCTGCCTCGTCTGTTTCCTGACCCTGCCTGTACTCTGATTATTCTGCCTCGCCTGCTCCCTGACCTGTTCTGTACCTGCGACTCCCGTCTTGCCATCTCCAGGACCCCTCGCCTGTCCCCGACCAGGCCTTTGCCTACTATCTGCCGTTTTGTCTCCTACCAGCCTATTGCCTACAATAAAGCTGGTTACCGACTATCCCTGGTTTCCCGTGTGTTGCACTTTGGTTCTCAGCTCGTTTGTGACAGGAAGCAAGCCTTAATACAGTCTAAAAACAGAACAAGATCTGTAGAGAGATTACAGAAATGTGGATGTTTCAAATTGTGGAGTATTATACTGTAACCTCATCTGCACTTTATATACTTTTGCTGGTTGGGTACTATGTGAAATAAAAATACAGTTAAAACTAATCTATTGACGGTTTAAAAGTGTATTCTACTCAACTAGACTCACACCCGTGTCCTGTCCAAATGTGTGTGTAGATTGTTATTCTTTATATTTTTACTGTTGTCCCTTCTTTTTATTTATACCTCTGAATGTGTGTGTATATGTGTATGTGTCTGAGTATGAGTATGTACAGTATGTGTATATAGAAGTGGGTGTACAGGTATGTGTGTATGTAAATGTAAATATATGTATTTGTATACATTTGTATTCTATGGGACGGTGAGAAACAGCATTTCAATCTCCCTGTTTGTATCGCAGAGAAATGGACAATAAAGTTGGCTTTGACTTTGATGGTGCGGAGAGCAGGGACACAGCTTCAGAGGTTTCAGTTGAGCAGGTTGGCATATTAGATTGATATATTTTACAAATGTGAACACTTCTGTGCCTAACACGTTCCGGGGGTGATGTCATGATGTGTGGTGCCATATGAGTGAATACACAAAAATACTAATACAAAAAAATAGCATAAGAAGAGTTGGAGATACTGCAAGAGAAGCCACATCTGTGGGATTGGACTTTAGCCAATCAGGGACATTTAAGTTTTAATCATCAAAAGGATCAAAATAAAATATTGTAGAAGTTTTGAGAAAATAGAGACTAACAATCCTATCTTGGACTACACAGGGAGCGTTACAAAATGATACTCTCAACACTCCATAGTATCACCCGACACGGTTTAACCGCAGACAATGACTCAATAGTGTCCATAAAGTCCGAAACAATATAACCAGTAATTATATTTTGTCAATCTACTTTACATATTTAAGTGCTACATACTTTTGTGTTTTTCCCCCAAAAGATCATGTGTGGAGAACCAGAAAAGGGTTATACAGCAAGCGAAATCAGTTAAAAACAGTGACTTTATTTTAAACATTTTATTATTTATTTATATTTATTATTACTTTGAAGAATACTATGCTCATTGAGTCATCAGTGAAAGTACATTTCACATAACTGTATTAGGTTAGTTGAAAGCAATACAATTAACTTGAAACTAATATATTTTATTTGAACTTAAAATGATTGCTTGTTTGGGGCAATGTTGCAATCGCCCACAAGTACACATATGCAGCAACAAATCAATTGTCCTTGGTCCCAAGTGTCCATTCTCCCAAATATTTTTTTAATGAGCCATGTTCATGTTCATCGCTCTGAATATATTTTTGCACATCTCGGCACAGCCCTCCAATTGAAAATATAACACAGGTGGATTTTCCACCTGGGATGTTTATTTGTATGTGTGTGTGTGTGTGTGTGTGTGTGTGTGTGTGTGTGTGTGTGTGT
>CALSBZ010046694.1:300311-312232 GCA_943591055.1 Gobionotothen gibberifrons
GAACAGTGTGTGTGAGGAACAGTGTGTGTGAGGAACAGTGTGTGTGACAAAGCTCTTGTCTTCAGTGCCACACAGACAGTGTCTGCATGGGAAGCTAACAAAATGATTATCACAGTAAATCTATGTCCTCTGCAGCTCCTCTCATGTGCTGACTGTATAATACACATGTATTATCTTTCACTAACGCGGTTCAAGTAAACAGCCGTAAAGCCCAGGCTGTTTCTTTACAGCCTGTTTATTCGCTTGTATTGCACTGAGTCAGGGTCTGTTTAAAGATTACACACTAGAAATGTACAAAAACATCTTCAATATATCATTGATACTTTTGTTATTCTTCTTACTGACTGCACGACTCAGACGGTGTTGAGAGAGAAAGTGTGTGCCATGTTAGCTCCTGCTGCTCCCTCGTTCACACACTTCTAATGCGCTGCTAACGATTTCAAACATGTTTATAACATATACTTTATTGATACCAAATTGGGACGTGTTTTCGTCACAGCAGCACGTTCAAACAAGGCATAGCATATCATTTGAGAAATAAGAAGAGTAGAAAATAAACAATGAATAAAATATCTCAAAATAGACAATATAAAAAGTAAATGATAAACAAGTTGACCGTGAAAGATACAAATCTGTAGACTATCTGTAAAATGAACACTTTGGCCAAATTACAGCTAACTCAATTTAAAAGTACAAATGTATGATGTCAACAAATGTCACATAACTGTATTAGGTTAGTTGATAGCAACAATATGAAGTTGAACCTGATTTAATATGTAGGATATTATTAACATTATCATGGATGTTATTTGATTATATTTTGTTGTTTTATTAACTTGCCTCTTTATTTGATCATCTTAGGAATTGATGATTCTGATTAAAGGATGCATTTCACTCGTTGGGGGAAGAGATGGTTTCTCATTTCTAAAAAATGAATCAAAAAGTCCACTTCCAAAACTCCAACCTGTACAAATGGTTCCTCTCTGCAGTGTTTGTGCAGAGGGGAATGTTGCAGCGCTCTGTGGCCGGCAGCTGACCTCACAGCAGGGAAACTGTGACCCAGTTTCTCCTTAACCTTCAGGCGCTCTGTGACCTCTGAAGGCAGAAGGTCAACACGCTTTCTGTGACCTCACTCAGCACACACTCATGCACATACTCACAAATAGAGCAATGCATTTCATACTTTTTCTTCAAATAAGATTAGTAATGCAACTGGAAGCATGTTCCAACTTAGATTGTAAAATACATCTTATTGTCCTCCATCTACAGCAGGGGAGTCAAACTCAAGGCCCGGGGGCCAAATCTGGCCTGTGACTTCATTTAATGTGGCCCACAAGAACTTGCAAAGAATATAGTGTGTTTATTATACGGTTACATGCAGATTTACAGAAGCACGTCACCCATAAACTACATGTCCCACAATGCATCTCAAATTTGACCTTTTTCTCAGAATTTGACTTGTTTCTCAGAATTAGATTTTTAATTCAAAATATTCATTTTTTCTCAAGATCTGACTTTTTTCCCAAAATGTTACTTTTTTTCAAAATGTTACTTACTCTTTTTTTTGTTGAGTTTTTCTCCAGAATGTGGCTTTTCTTTTGAAATCATTTTGTGACATTCTCACTGAGGAGACTTGCATTGTTTGCCCTAGACTTCTGCTTTCAGACGTAGTTAATTATGAAGTTATTACCCTATCTGATAATAATCCAATGCAGAGGCAATCATGTAATATAATACATTATTTTATATATATTACATATTTATATATGTATTTTTATATAGTCTTAAAGTTGCAACCGGCCCTTTGAGTGCAACTATAATGCTAATGTGGCCCGAGATGAAAATGAGTTTGACTCTCCTGATCTACAGTGTATTCCAATGTATTCTGTATATTTGATATTGTGTATTCCTGAGATAGTCTATAGATATGTATCTCTCTGCTGTTGTTTACAGTATGTATGTGCAATAGCTTCTTGATATGCTGTTGTAACAAAACTATTCTCTTGTTTCGTATTTCAATCAAGTCAATCTCATCTAATCTGCTCCAATCTAATGTATTCACAGCAGTGCAATGCGTAGTCAAATAACAGCGGTCCAAGATGCAAAAAGAATATGCTGCAAACCACATTATACAGGTCCAGAACAAGGCACAAACATATGATGCATAAACATGTAAGGAACTAATAACAACCACAGAGGTGGAATGTAAAGCACATCAAAGTACTGTACTTAAGTGAGGTACTTGTGAGTTTTTTATTGTTACTTCTCCTCCACCACATCTTGGAAGCCAATATTGTACTTTTTACTGCACTACATTTATCTGGCAGCTTTAAACTGAATTTAAAATAAAGGGTCATCTTCTATCTTCAATATATTCAGAAAATTAGCTTTTGCTAAATATAATTCATATTGAAGTATTATTGAAGGTAAGATATTTGATTCTGAAATACGCATAACGGATACTTTTACTGTTGGTATAAGTATGTTTTGATGCTTATTAGTTTCTACGTTCACTTAAGATGTATAATGCTTGTAAGAGAGTCATTTAAATATCTATTACAGTCTACTGTATTAAGTAAAAGATCTGAGTACTGTTTACACCACTGCATATAAATAAAAGTATTCTGAAATGTGAGTACAAAAAGTGTAAATGCACATAAACAAATATAAACACAACCAAGCAATGTATCTATGTATTTCTGCTCTAAATGGCTGCTAGCTTCTCCTGCATGTCATGTCTTTCTTTCCCTCAGCTTGAACGCCGTGCGTGTGACTCATCTCCTCAGTTGGTGGAGCGCGGGGCAGACAGACGGCAGCTGAAACAACATGGGACCACGTGATGAGGAAGTGCTTTATGGTGTTTGCAGAGACACCACAGTGTTTGTCAGGAAGTGGAGGAGGAACCACAGGCTTTGCTTCAACACAGACGCACACATTACCGATATCATTTATTCATTCCATTTGGGAATCAATATCAGTTTGAAGATCCTTCATAGAGTGCAAAAGGGTTCCATAGTGCGAGTGCTGATAGGTTTGGATTACAGCCTGTGAAAGATACATGAAGATGTTCCTCTTCCATATTTCTTTATAATTGTACGGAAATTGTTATTCAAGTATCCATGCAACCAATGTAAATACAACATTTTAAGTATTTGTTTCTAATAATTCAGTAGTTTATGTCCCATATTACAAAATGGGTGTCCCACATTTCAATGTTAATATACAGAGTACACTTTTCTTTTTATTTATTTAACCAAAAGCATTGAGATAGAATCTCATTTACAATGCTGACCTGGCCTAGAAGGCAGCAACGTTACACAGAACACATAACACAGACATATCAAATACAGAGAACATAACTAAGAAAACAAAAAAGCAGTCACTACATTGAGCACATTAGGACATTAAGAAAGGCACTACTTATTACTGCAAGAGCAGCTGGTGGTAAGGACCTCAGACAACTTCCATTTAAAACATGCTATAGAGACAAGTGCCCTCAGTTTGAGGCGTGATTGAAGGTCATTCCAAGACCAAGGACCATAATGAAAGAGACTCCTTTTCCCAGCCTCAGTCCGCACAGCAGGAACCTGGAACCGTATCCAGGCACCTGGAACCGTATCCAGGCACTGGATCTGAGGTTATAAGAGTCACAAACTGGAGCAGATCTGGCACATACAGTGGAAGCTGACCTAAAATGGCTTTATACATGCATCCTACGCATAGTGAGTGAGGACCATCCAGTTAGGCTATACAGTGTGCAATGATGAGTCCTATAGGGTGCATTTGATATATATCGCAGGGCAGCATGGTAGAGTGGGTCACCTTAAAAAGGTTAAACCTTTCAGGGAAATGTGGGCACATGAAAACTAAATCAACCAAAAAGGCATGCTAGAATGTTTAAATGATGACCTTATTATGAACTCTATAACTGTCTTCAACGTTTAAGTGAAAAGTGTAATGTTATTTTACTGTTAAGAGGGAAAACAATGGGAACACTTACTCTAAAAGTGCAGACAGGCAGCACGTGAAAATAATCAATGTGCTGATTCCGCTGCTTTACATTCATGACTTATATCCACTGCAACTTTCTATTGTTGTCCCTTCTATTCATGCATTTGTTTGTCTTTGCTAAAACAAAAGGGGGAAAAGAATAATGATCCCAAATATTGGAAATGATCTTAACATATCCAACATTTCACTAAATACAAACTAATAAACCAGACACAATGATGGCTCAACTTGAATGTGCACTCACCAAGTTGCCATTTTTCAAGATGTAATATGATTGAAGATTGACTCGCCATCTTTCTTACTCCACATGTTGCATCAATGTTTCTCTTTCCTCCAATCTACAATATCTGATGCTAGAAATTCCATATTTTTAAATCAAAGTATTTGACACAACTGTAACCCCACACAGTGAGCCAGAAACAAGACGGTGCTTCTTTATGATTTCATCCATACAGAAATGTGTCGCTTTGCATGGGCTGCAATGAGAGGGAAAGGATGAGGAGGAGAGGGGATAATAATGACTTCACAGGACGGTCTAAGATAACATTCCCAATTGCTCTTGTAAGGAACAGAGGAAATCAAAAGTTATTTTCACCCTCCATTCGTGTTATCATCCTCCAGCAAACATGTGAAAGTGTTTTTAAAGAACTGTCAATGCCTAACTTACATAAACAGTTGCTTTAGACTCTAAAGGGGTCTCCAACCTTTCTTCATCTGAGAGCTACTTTGAAAAAAGTGGCCAAGAGCTACTTGCACCGCATCGCTTACATGTGTGCACATAGCCCTCATCAGTTGAATTAAGCTACTTTTGTACACGTGTGATATTGCAATACCGAAAGCTTATCAAAAATCTTTACTTCACATCAAGGTCCAAGAAAACGAACATGTCTCACATATTATTATTATTATGGCCCACAGAGTAAGTAGTTCACTGACAATTCACATACATGTCCTTAATCACCACCTTACAAGCATCTTATGGCACATGTGTAAAATAAGTACATTCACTCTTTTTCACAGTCAGTGAGATGAATGGCACTGCATGGAGTCCACCATGAGGCTGGAGTGTACCCACTTAGGTTCACTCTAATAGAGTCATTTAAATGTTCATCAGTCAGTCTTGTTCTGTATTTAGATTTCATGACATTCATGTCAGAAAAAGCTGCTTCACAAAGGTATGTAGAACAGAACCAAATAAAGCAGACATGGTCAGTGCTGCTTGGTGAATGTTCTTATAGTTTTCTGGGTCTACTAGGCTCCAGACATGTTGTGAGTTTTGCTGAGACTTAAGCTGAACATGATTTTGGAGATGTATAACCTCCATCTCCATCTCCATTTCCACAGGATTGACACTGAACAGTTCAGCCATCTTTTTCTTCTTCTTCGTCTTGACATTAAATAATAAACCATAATAAATCAATTGGATAGGTCTAACCTCCCTATACAGTATCTGTGTGTGAAATTGTTCCATCCTCAAAAACAAAAAACGAATACTTCTGCAGTCTAGCTGCAGCTTCTAGCAACGGTCTTCTGTTAAAATAAGGACACTGAATGTCCTGAATGTGGCATCACACACATGACTTATGTCTGAACACAGCAGACAACAGGAGTATTTAACAGCTAAAAACAAAAATAGTGCATGTGGGTGCACACTCACATTCTCTGTCTTACTGCTACATAAATCCCTTGAATGTATGAGATTAAGTTAGCTTCATCATATCTCAATCAGTGATTAAGTGAATAATAAAGTTTCTATCGGGTCACTATCAGCCTGTCACTCATTATTTTCAGGGAGGGGGCGGGGTTTGGAGGAACAGAGAGGAGACGGTGATCGCGTGAGCTTTCCTCCTGCCTTCACAAACTTTACTGAAACTGAAAATAGCAAGAGCACATTCATACTCTGCAATCCAAAACTTGATTAAATCCACCAAAAACCTGACAGGACGATAACGAGTGTTTTTCAAAAAACACAAATCCCTCCCTGTGTGTCTCTGAGCCGCAGCGACGCGGACTGATTCAGAGCGGATCCTTCTGCTGTTGGTTCTGGACTGGTGTTGCTGGAGAAAGCAGACTGCTCCGTGTGTGGTGTCGCTGTGCCGCTGTCACGTCTGTTCCTTGATCTCTGCGTCACCGACCAATGTGATATTCATGTGACAGAAACCATTCTAAAATAAAAATAAACGTTATTGCAGCCGCGGCCGAAAAATCAAGAAGCAACCTTACTACGCTATAATCGATAATCGAGCGGCGAGCTACTCAAAAGCTGCCCGCGAGCTACCGGTAGCTCGCGATCGACGTGTTGGAGAGCCCTGCTTTAGAGATTAGCCTACAGCTCAATGTATGTCTACATTTTCAGAAATGAAACAGAAAGGTTCTCTAATGTTCTGTTGGACCACAGGAACACCTTCTAGTAACGGATGGAGATGTATCAGCTGTAATGCCTTATTCTTCTTCTCCGAGAACAAAGGGACAGCATTGCTGTTGATGAATGAAACATTAATGTACGAAGGGAAAGTGGAAATTATTAAATGTTAAGTTTAATGTTGTGTGTGTTGGACAATCAGACCTTAACAACCCCCCTGCTATCAAGGATTTAGAAATGCAGAAAAACTCAACTCTGTCTGAGTTTTCAAAGCAATCAGAAAATTATACTTTTTATAATTATTGGTTTTAATGATTCCATTGCACTTTTTTGAAATCAGATGTATGTTGTAGTTTGTGATCTATTATCCTTTCCAAAAACAGTATTATTTTATATTCATCAGTTTTCTGTGAATCAGATGTTTTAATGAAGATGTGTGGCTGTCAGCAGATTGCCTTGTGTGTGACTGTATGGCTCTGATCTTGTCCCTATGGGTTATAAACACATAAGACCTGGCGCTCTCAGTTCAATGGAAGGGAAATGCCCCAAACAGTTTGCTAATTCAAGCTATCTCATTCTCTTGCAATAATATTATTCTTATGTATGTGTTTTGCCTATATTTCTGTATGTGCAAGTGTTAACTGAGACCTATAGAATATATATATTCAGACAATAATGCATATGAAAATAAAATAATATAAAATGTAACTGCCATGAGTATGTCATCATTCATTTTAGATTATTCTGCCTTTCATCTGGAAATATTTAAAGACCGCAGCTGCCTGTGGATCTGTTGGAAGATAATACTGTTTCTTAACATGAACCAAATAACCACCATCAACAGAAATAATAGAACATTTAATCATCATTTATTATAGTCCGAGACAAACATTTTACAAATAAAATTACTATAAGTATTTGTCTGAAAAGGTTGGTGCTTTGACAGCACTCAGTTACATATCATGTATACTCATAATACAGCCAATGTTATAATAAGGATAATAAGGAGCTAAGGAAGAGGAAACAGGAAGTTTAGTTTTGGATTATTTTATTAAATCATTATGGAATTTCAGACAAGCCTGATAGATGCAGGCTTTCTTATTTGTACTTTATAGTCTTACAAATACATGCAAATACAAACTACAGAGGAACAAATAAACGTGTGTATCGTTACCGTTATTTGGCCCACACACAGAAGCACTGTTCATTTCTAACCTTCCTTTATCGGTTTCACTTTGACTTGAGAGAGTAATCACGACTTTCACAGGTTGTAAACCTCAGTAATGAGTCAATTCGCTCTTACAATATCCTCACCTTGTTTACAGGTTTAAGTGTATTAACGGCTTTTTACCTCCCACTGTTTCAGCTAATGGCTAAATAACGTTCAAGGTCTCAGTATTTAAAAGTGCGTCTTTATTTAGCATCTGAAAAAAGGAAATACATGAATGTTCAAATTCAAATTATTTGATCTGATAATCAATAACACATTTGAAGGCAGTTCTATCCGCTGGTGATGAGATTCTTTTGAAAGCACATTTATTTTAGTTGGAATAATAACACCTTGCATTTTTTACTGAGTGAAGCCTTCTTTAAAGGTGTTTGAGAGTGCGCATTAGTTGAGAGTTATTATATCAAATGCTCTGAAATGTAACACTTGACACTGAAATGTTCTCCATTACCAATTCTAAACAGAAAAACGTTTGATATAATATAATATCACCACCCACCTGACTGAGATAGCGCAACCATGTTAGTTTCAAAAGATATATGTTTAAGCACTAGTGGTCATATTTAAAACACAGACTAATACAACTTTCCATCTCCATTTGTTAAATAACGGCGCATTTGCAAGAACATTTTTGATATTTTACGCATTCATTATCTTTGAGGATTTCTCAAAGCTTGTGTGTTAAAAAAAGAGACCGACCTCCCTCCGGACCGACCCCCCCCTCACCACCTCGCTGCAAACCTGCCGAGCCGCGGGCAGTTTAACCCGCATTTACCTGCGTTCATCGTGCCAGAAAATCCAGGTCGGCTCCATTCCAGCAGCACACAATCTCTCCAAGCCAAATGTCTGCGGGTGAGTGTTGCCTGGAAGAACTCTGCTGAAACCAAAAAGAGCCCAACATATACTTGTGGAGGGCGGTGGTGTGTGGGGGATGTAAAGGCAGGTCCTAATGTCTTTATTGCGTCCATGAAAAGGCCGGAAACCCCAATAAAAGCAACACACACACAAAGAGAGCATGCAGACAGTGCGCTGCGGCCTGTTTGTGCTCCTGCTTTGTTTTCTAACTCGGGACACTTTCATAGAGGAAGTGTTGGATCCGCGTTCACCGTGCACTTTGGAGAGGGTCACATGTGGGCCAGTGAAGGTTTGAAATAACGTTTTCAAATACAACAATCTCAGTGCAGATGTCTAAAATCACCAGGTGTTAGATTACGCGTGAAATGAATATAGGCTTTATTCCTGCGGATTGAACATATTTGTGTAACCTGGACACACATTCTTGTAGATTTGTATATCCACATTGTTTTATAACACTGATGATAGGAGAATACGTAATGAACGCATGATGTTGAAGAAGCATGCAATGTAGAGTAACACATATAGGCCTAAACGAAGAAACACAAATCCTCCTGAAAAACAAAAAGCTGGATTGTTACGGCACAAACAGGACTAGGTGGACGATGTAGCCTATATGCAGGTCAGTCTATTGATTGCAGCATTGTACGTGTGCAATATGTTTTTTTTCGGCACTCGAAAATGTCTGTAGCGCTGAAAATGTCGATTTGGACCATGCAGTTTTATTGAAGCAAACACACGAATTGTTTGTGTAGTCCTGCAAATATGGCGGCGTCGAGCTAATACAAGAGAAAGCCAGGAGGCGTTTGGGATCAGTGGACAGATTCAAGAAAATGTATTATAACTGTTTCCCATCCAGAGCAAGTGTATACGATCCGGCCTCCGGTTATTCGGGTGAAATTGGCCTTGGTGTCTCTGTGGATTCAAACTACACGTTACATGTTTATATTCACCCAGTTTGCTAGTATTGCATGTTCTTCTATCAGTGTTATAAAACATGCAACGTAGGGTTACAAATGTACAAGAAACCCATGATTTGTGTCATAAATCTGTTCATCTGCTATCAACAGGAATGAAGACTAACTAGGCACTAACTCCACGCACAAACTAACACCATGGTGGTCATAGAGCCTCATAGAGCGCAGCATAAACATCTAACTCAAGGATCAAACAGAGGAAACCTATTCCCCTCCAATCAAGTGCAACATCAGCTTTTGGTTATAGTTGCGTGTTCACCTCTTGGACGCAACACTGCCTAACCATCGGGCTGGTTTAACTGTATTAAGAAGGTTGAAGTAACATTTATAAATGCACCGCAGTGTGTCTTTGCAGCGTCTTTGGGGATCCTGCGGCCGGGCATGCAGGTTGTAAAAACGGTGACTCGTTGCCGCATTGCGAAACCGCTTTTACTATTCAGGCCTACACCATGTGATGCTGTGTGCGGCTGCAGACCAACACAGGGCCAAATGTCACCGATTTCCCTCAAAACAGAGAGAAGCACCTCATCCTGCGGCTACAGACAGGGCGCATGGACGACCATACATTTAGCTTTTACCTTTTAGAGCCTTCAATCGTATAAAAAGTGGCATAGGCTACGTGGGTGATAACTGTCATTTGATGTTAAAATGGATAATTCGCCCGCGCGGTTGGATTTCTTGGTTGTGGTGCAGTTTTCACCTTGGATCCACCTTTCTGCTGGATCTACATCTGGAGACATACCAACACCCAAATGTGAGATAAAGGGATCAACCTATAATGATATCTTTGCTTCTTTGGTTCTGCATTAGGACTGCCAAACTGTACCACCTCGTATTAATTAACCTTTTGGGTTTTAATGTTATTGACATACATTAAAAAAACACTTTTGTAACCTGGACACAATATTTTATTCATAGCAAGACCAATAAAGCAGCCTGTAGCACAACACACACATCCAACACTGACGGTTTAAGAAAAGGAACCGAGGAAGAAGAACATCCAATACATTCTGCTGCAAGCAGAAGAAGAGCAGAAGAAGAAGAAAATGGCGGCGGGGAGAATGTGGGAAGAGCAGGTCCCCTCTAACAGCAGTCCGTGAAGAAATGCAATAAATTCTTTGTTGTTTTATGAAAATTTACAACTTTGTGATACAAGTTTATGAGTGGCCGCGCGCAGGGATTGGCCGACGGGCTGGTCATGTGGACGCGCTTAACGTGAACATGAACTTTTTATGATTTCCCAAGTGGCTATATTGCTGCTGCTGCTGCTGCACTCCGCTCCGGCCGGAGCAGCCCGCAGCTCCTCCCTCGCGCTGCCCGGGGCTCGGCGCGCGGAGCACCGGGCGGAGGAACCGAGCGCCCGGCTCTAATTAAACGGACGAGTTAATGAGAATATTGTGACTGAGGAAACCTGGCGTGAGGAGACGTTGACAACAACCCGCCCCCTACCCCCCCCCCCCACACTCCTCCTCCTCCCGCTGATCTTCCTCCTCTGCTATGGCTCCGTCTGTGCTGCTGTCTGCTGGAAACCGGTGGACCGAGATCGGAAGAGCCGCGACCAAAACCCGGGAGAACCATCCTGATGCCTTCGGTATTTTTTAGTTCTCATTTTATTCTGACACATTATTTCATTTGATGGTGATCGTGATGATGGGGAGTGATGAAGATGGGTATCGACGGATGGGTGACAACAGGGAGCGCACCCCCCCTCCAATTCCATACGCCTTCCTCATCCTCACCTCCTCCCCTCCATCCAATTATCCTCCATCCATCCATCCGGTCTGCACACGGTCTCGTGCCATACCGGGGTGCCGGGCTTGCCTTGCACGCGGGACGCCGGAATCAGCTGCAGGTGTGCGGGGCTCGTGACGGATGATCAACAAACGGTAAGAGGCGTTCAATCATGCGCGTTCCTTCTCCTGCAGCTTTGCATTGTTTAAGGAGCAAAACAAGTCGGAGTGCGTGATTGTGCAGCTCCCGGTTTACACATTTAGAAATGAGGTGTTAGCATACTTTTGCATCTCAGATTGAAGTGTTCCCTGGCTGGGTGAGCCTTCGTGGTGAACTATCCAGATGAATTGGCTCTGTGGTGGGATTAGCAGCGGAAGAGACATCCACCAGGTTAAACTCGGCTGCTTGGTCTATTTGCCCCCGAGCTGTGCACCGTGAGGAGGAGGAGGTCATGTTTCCGAGATGAGGCATGTGAGGGCAGGTGTGCCTGATGTGTCAAATTATTTGATATGACCTATTTGGTTTTATTTTTGAAAGAACAGACCTTTATTTTGTGCTTTATGCTCAGTGTATTTTATAGGCTTTAACTGACAGCCCCTCCATCTGCCTCCCTATGGCCTTTTATTTTTTTACTTGTAATTGTTTTACTTCCAGATCTGAGTGGAAGAGCTTCCAGGTTTCAGCTAGCTGACAGCCTGTGTGTGTGTTTGGTGTGTGTGTGTGTGTGTGTGTGTGTGTGTGTGTGTGTGTGTGTGTG
>CALSBZ010046694.1:324530-334843 GCA_943591055.1 Gobionotothen gibberifrons
CCCCCCCCCCCCCCCCCCATCCATCCATCCATCCTCTGCTTCAGATCGATACAGACAGAACTGAAGCTGCTGAACTGACAACATGGCGATGTGTTTACCACCGGGGGCCAAAATACTGTTAGTGAAAATCAGAGGAGACTCAAGCCATGGAAGCTGATCTTCTCCAGGGGGGAACCCTCTGAAATATTACCCTTAGTGTTACTTTTCTCTATTATAATGAATATTATTGTTGTTGTAATTTGTGCTGGAAAACAGCAACAATGCGATTCTTTATTCACTGATCAATGCTGCTATTCACGGTATGACATTAAAATGTCATTTGTGGAAATGAAATAGCTCAAATACATTTGTTTGTTCTTTTTATGACTTATTTTGGTTCCACATAAAGTCAAAATCATAAAGCCAGCCATTATAAGGAGAATATAAGTGTCGGTTTCATAATGGATGGCTTTATTTACATATATTTTACATGAAATAAAGCGGGTTTGCAAGAATACAATTGATATTTTTCTCTTTCTCTCATGTATAAATAAATATATATGACCACATATGACACACTTCTCAAATAGATTTAGCTCACCATATCAGAATGTGTATGCACGTTTAATTGAAGGTATAATACACACAACACGTCTACACAGTAAAAAGGATGGTCGAGTCCTAAAGTTACAAATAAAGTGCCTGAAAGACAGAAAGTAGCTACATTTAACAAAAAGACAAACTAAGCAGAATATCAATGCAGGTGGTATTTTCGGAGTGTGACAAAACCCTATGTTTAAAAATGTTACTGTTGGGTGGCGTGACTTATTTATTGAATATTTAAATATGCAGAACCTCCAACCTCCCGCCATTATAGGTTATTATGTTTTTGTTGTGACTTTGTTAAAATGTAACTTTGTGTGTTCCTCTCTCAGGGACCTTCGGCAGCCCCGGGAGGCGCGGGCGGCAGACATACACGCGCTACCAGACGCTCGAGCTAGAGAAGGAGTTCCACTTCAACCGGTACCTCACGCGGCGGCGGCGGATTGAGATCGCGCACGCGCTCTGCCTCACGGAGCGGCAGATCAAGATCTGGTTCCAGAACCGGAGGATGAAGTGGAAGAAGGAAAACAAGCTGATGAACTCCTCTTCTTCCTCATCCTCCTCTTCCTCCACGGTGAACGGTGTGGAGGAAGAGGAGAAACGGACGGAGTGAAAAAAAAGACTGATGTAAAAAGACACTTGAAAAAAGGAAGATGGAGAAAAAGACATGGCTGTTAATCCCTTTCCGTTTTCGTCCAGACTTGTGTCTGCTAGGAAACTCCTGGAAAAAGTATTTTAATTTAACTTTCTTTACCTGAGCAGTGGTGAAACATTTACAGGACAGGAGGACGGGGAGAGGGATCCTTTTTGGATCACTCATGAATTGTTTCCAACTCTTTGTGTGGTCTCAACATTGGGAAATCATTCGTAAGAGTCTCGTGAAGCAACCACGTGACTGTTGAAAACACATCTACAAATTAGAAATATAGAAAAGAGAAACACAAACTTAAAATGTGAGAGGGGGTGGTGTTACGTCAATTAGTAACACGCCCCACGTTTTGTTGCATTCCGAGAACACCACCTCACTTCTTATTCTACCTAGTTTTTATTTTTGTCAAATGTACTTCCTGTCTGTCAGGCACTTATTTTGAAGCTTAAGGACTCGACCATCCTTTTTTCTACTTATTTGTAAACGTGTTGTGTGTATTATACCTTCAATTAACGTGCGTACACACACGAGGCGGGAGGGAAAGCTATTTGAGGAGTGTATGTCCTATGGTGTTCATATTTAAACTGTATAGAAATAAGAAAGGAAAAAATCATGTAAATGCGGGTCGGGGAGGTTGGGGTGGGGGGGTTATTCCACCTTTCTAGGTGGTTTCCAACATAGAGGGGGTGTTAACCTACTGATGTTTTTCTCCAAACTACCTAAAGACGTTCAGGAAAGCGTTATATATATTTTATGGATTTTTACATTGTTTATGTTAGTGTTTTTGTCCAGTAATTACGTATATACCTATGAGAAATGTTCAATAAAATGTTAAGTATGTATTGGTTAAGATTCTTCATGTTGTTGGTTTTTCGGTGTGTTTTTTTGAGTCTATAATACAGTAGCATTTTAGTTTTCCAATGTAAGTGAACATCGAGGAATAGTTTCATTTTGATTTAGTGCCCCACTTACACCCGCGCATAAAGACTCGTAAACCTTTTACCCTCTAAATCATGCAAGCACATATTTACGGCGCGAGAGGCAGCGCACGCGGTTTTTTTGGGAAATGACAAGGGGCGCGAGCTCTCGCTGATGGCCGGCTGCACTAATTGATGACCAGCCCAAGAGAGAAAGTTGACCTGTCCTCGAGCCGAGCAGACAGACCCGTCACACACACACACACACACACACACACACACACACACACACACTTCACCCAGGCAAAGTGGACAATGTCCTCGTGACCCTTTGAACTCTGCGTGTCCTCTGAGTGACCGGCGCGCGGGGTCCATCTCCCGGCAGGATAGCGGCTTGGGATTCAGTGACGCAAGCCCGTTAACGCTAAAGGACCTCTTTACCTTTTACATGATATTTAGCTGGTATTTCGTCCAAAGTGAATAACATACACTTCAATACCATAGATTTGCCTGTGGTAGCAATGTTGGTGCTAATGACCCAACAACACAAAAATATGTTCACTGCGGGGGCTGGGATCGAACCACTGACCCTCTGATCGGTGGATCAGCCGTCTTTTCGACATAAGCTTATTTCTAGCTAATTATTTCTGTGGTGACAAATTAAAACACGCACTGTAACAACATTAGCAGGTTAATCAACAGAAAATGCATCATTAATTGGGGATGTGGCTCAGAAAGCTCAATGCTTTCTAACAATCGATGTTCTTGGGCAAGATACTGAATACAAATAGCTTTCGTGCTATTTAAGTCGCTTTGTCAACTAAATTAAATGTTATGTCATTTCATGTAGGCCTTTTACACCTATCTAACACCGAAACGTCATATATCAGAAAATATAGTTTTTGTTTATAACACTCCTCCTGAGTCTTTTTTAACTTTACCACACTTTAGTTTGTTTGAGTTTCTCAACTACTTTCTGCAGAAGACTCCCCCTGCCATGTCTAAGTTCAATATTCAAATTCTTATTGTTTTGAAATATTTCTATTGGGGTATCTGAATACTTCCAGTTGTGTTACTGTTGTGCTGGCTACGTGGAATTGGAGTATGATATTCCATTGTAGGACATTAATAAACGGGAAACCCATTATAACCTTTGAATGTGCCCTATTATACGCCTTGGCTTACAAAGAGATGTTATACCCATCAATTAGACACACAGTGTGAAAATGCTATTGCAATATTCTTATAAAACTCATAATCAGTGTAACATTTTCTAAATGTATTCTATGCTGGCAACAGATCACCTAACAGTGTTTTAACGTCACCATAATGCTATTCACCTTATGAGTTTGACTCTGACTTCATTATTATTAATGTGACGTAATTTTATTTTGCAACAGATTTGAGCTGGAGACGTACAGGTCTTTCTCTTGTTTGCCTGCCGCATTGAGTTTATGTATTCAATTGCTGTCAAGGGAATGGATGACATGGGTTCTCAGTAAATAGGTAATCAGCGACATTCAATTCAGACCATGCTCAAACATTCCAAAGTAGAAGTGTTGTAACAGACAGAGAAGCTGATGGCCGGCTGTGTGGTTCTATAGAGGCTCCTCTGCAGATGTTCTATGTTAAACAGTGAAAGGCTTCACTGTGACCCAGAGGACTCATTTGACAGACCAACACTTTCTAACTGCACACACGTGTTTGCTGTTTTCATGTTTCTGGCAAAGACCTTTGTGTTGTCTGAGCGTTCTGTCTACCTTGTGTTCTCCTGAGCATAAAACAAGCTTTGATTTAAGCTATGCCTCTAAATGTATGCAGCAAGAGTTTTAAATTATACCATGAACAGGACACACTCTTTAATATTTTAACTTACTATGAAATCCTCAAAAACAAGGGCTCTTCACAACATCTGTGCACAGCTTGCCGTGAGGATTTAAGTGAAGATTGCAATGAATTGTGCTCACAGTTGTGCACTTCATGTAAGAATATTTAGTGGTTGATTGTATCCATGAGCAATCTGAGCAGAAGCAGATTCAGGACATATCCCAGTAACAGGAATTCTGAGGAATCCTCATCATAGCCAAACTGGATAGCTAACAAAAAGTCAAAATGAAGACAACCAATTGAATGGAAACAAAATACAGAAGAAAAAAAAAAAATAATAATTATGACTTCTTTTATCTGTTGAATTACATTGAGCCAAAGTGGTCAGGAAGCAGTTTCGAGGCACAAATATCCAGTGTGCTGGTAATCTAAATATAACGAAGGGAATGTGTTCAAAAGTGTGAGCCAACTGGGTCAGGGCCTCCTGTTGCTCTCGGGACATTTCTGGCACACTTTGGCTTCTTCTTAGGCCCTCTGAATGCTTCCAAATGAATGATTTAGAACTCATTTCAAAACTGTAGTGAGATAAATAGAAATATGACTTCTGTGTTGTGCATTTCCCTGTTAGGGCCTTCTGCTTTTGTTTTATTTTGCCTGGTGACTTCCAGATTATTTCTCTTCCAACTGCTGGTTCCTTTTGACGACGTGTGACTCAGTGTGACAGCAGCTGTGGCCTGGAGCTGCTAACACACATGCCGGAGCACATTAATGCACACAGTCTCTCAAAGAGTGCATGCATTTTTATCGTTTCTTACAAAAAGATCTGGAATCTGCGCCATGTTCTCGTCTGTGTGCATGCACATGTGTGTGTCATAGCTACAACGAAACATGCACACACTAAGAGGCTTTATGAAAACACTCTCAGACACACACACATACACACACACTCAGCCAGACACACAGAGGCACCCTGGCTGAAATGCATCCCAAGCCGGGAATCAACAAATCATAAATCAGCAGATTTCCATCCAGTGTAGACGTCACAGATCAGGTTTAACATTCCTGCTCTGCAGCTGCAGACAGAGAGAGGCCAATCACACTTTCTTTATCAGACATGACTCTGGGAATGGTTGAATTATTCTGGTAAAAGTTATGGCTAGTCATTGTAACAGTTTATTGCTAAACAACACACTTCCGGTTTGACTAAAGCTTTATTATTTTAATCAGCATTATGTTTGTATATCCAACGTGGAGAGGATGTATGCACACTGCATTCAACTTTCGGAACAGGAAACACTTCAAAAGTAAATATACATTAGTATTTATATTCATTGAATATGGTTCATTTGGACAGGTAATGTGTTAAAGAAGCATAGTGGTAAATATCGATTAGATTATTTAAAATATTTCAGTAAAAGTAGAGAAGTCTTCCGCGGCCCTGATTGCATAACTGCCTCTGCTCACTTATGTTTTGGTGCTTCAGGAGTGCGTAATGACGCAGTAAAGTGTCTATGCATTCGGCATTTGTGGCGCAATAAATATTCGTGTATTTTATGACTTTTGACACTTTGAACACATTCATGTTATTTTAAATACTTCAGTTTATTTTATTTATTATTATTATTATAATAATAATTATAAGTAGTAGTAGTAGTAGTAGTAGTAGTAGTGTAATAGTAGTAGTAGTATTAGTATTGTATGATTTTCTTTTTTGTATTTTGTATTTTATTGTTATTTTTCTTAGAGGCCAATGGGAGGAGGACCTATTTTCTCAGTTGAAGGTGTAAGCATTGATAATTGTGTGTGTGCCCTGTTAAATATTCTATAATTAACAGGTTAGTTCATGGTGTATGATCACTGGCTCCTAAATTACAAACGGCCAAAGGTCAGGTGACACACCTGAGTGGGGCCACACACACTCACAGGAAGACAAAAAGGGGAGGGAGATAATATATTATAAAACCTCTCGCTTTTTTTTCGAGTTCCTCTACTTCTATTTCTCTTTGTTAATCAGTGCAATAAATGATGTCTGCAGTAGGTGGCGCTCTGAGCTCACCCCCGGCACCTCCAGCTGCAGAATAAAGTGTGTGTGAGAGAGAGAAAGAGAGAGAGATTTACCCCGCCCCTCCCTTCATCATTAGAAACCTCAGAGCATGAATTACCTCTCCAAAGTCATCGGTGAGAATTTACGACTGGTCAACAAAAGCACGTGACCGCCTCCCCCCTCTGCTCTCTGTCTCTCTCTCTCTCCTCCTTCACCTCACCCCTCACCTCCCCCACCACACACACACACACACACACACACACACACACACACACACACGCTCACACACACACCCCTCAATCCAACACACACACCACCCCACCCCCATATTTGGACGGCGCATACATAGCTAAAAACGAAGTACAGTGCAACGCCATAATTCACTAATACATCATAAATCGTTGAAAGTACCCGCGTTATAACGACCAAGAGAAATCTAACAAATCAAGCGCCCCTTAGCACTCAGCTGTAAGCCTGCAACTCTCTAAAACAACCTAAATGAGCTCTTACTTTGTAAACTCGTTCTCGGGGCGCTACCCAAATGGCCCCGACTATCAACTGCTAAATTATGGAGCCGGCAGCGGCGCAATGAACGGCGGGACGTACAGGGACTCTTCCTCCGCCAACATGCACCATGCACCGGGCTCTTACGGCTACAGCTACAATGGCATGGACCTGACCGTCACCAACCGGGGAGGGGGAAGCAGTGGCGGCTCCGCCAGCACCGGAGGACACTTCGGGGACTCCCGGGGCTTCGGCTCCCCGGCCCCGGAGACGGGCTTCAGGCAGCAGTCCAGCTGCTCCCTCGCTTCCGCGGGAGAATCCCTCCTGTCACCCGGCAGTGGAGACAACAAACTCGGCGCCAGGAGCTCGTCTCCCCGTTCGGAGCAACCAGGAAGCGGAATTTTGAGCTCTCCAAACCTGTCCTCCACATCCTCTTCCTCCGGTGGCGGCGGCACCGCGCAGCAATTCACGGAGCTGGACGACGCTTCAGAGACCGACGAGCTGCAGCCCGGCCACGGCAACCCGCCACCCAGGAGCGGGCAGAGGCAGGAGGGCGGCCCGGGGGGAGCAGCCGCTGGCAGCACGGCAGGCAGCGAGGTGCCTCCGCAAATATTCCCCTGGATGAGAAAGCTGCACATAAACCATGGTACATGCCGCTCTTGTGTTTACAGCCCATTATCTGTATATCATAGGGCGATACTATTCATAATGTTGGCTTAATAGACTTATTGCTGCTTTGATTTGAGTAAATTGGCAGTTGGTTGTTTAGCTACGGTTCCCTTCTTTTCCTGCAACGCACAAAGCCTTTAGCACTGCGTCAATTGAATATAATAATTTGACTGTCAGTAAAGGGTTTGAACCGTGAGTAAAGCACAAGCTGTCTTTTTAGTTTGGTGTCATCAGAGAGGGGTTTTCAGTATGTTGTTGGACTTATTTGGAAATCACCTTAACAGGGCAGCCTCTGGTTAACCGTCTGAAGTTGTGTATCACCGTGTGTCCACAGGTTATCAGGGTGAAATTCGTTTAGCATTTCCCTCCTGTCCAAGCTAGGGACCCCGGATGGTTGCCCCCTGTATGTTTTCTCCCTCTTTTTTTATTTTAGCAAATTCCACAAAAGCGTCATAAATCTGTCAGGGGAGAGGCGAGCCGGGCAGCAAAGCCTGACCGGCTGAGGAGCGCAGACACAGCCGGGTGGGAATAGAAAGAAAGGGGGAGAAATAGAAAGAGAGGCCAGGAAGGCTTTGCAGACAGTTGCTCCTTTGAAAAGTGAAGCTTTATTACGTGTGGGAACTTTATTAGGGAGGTGAGACAGAGGACGGGGCAATAAAACCCCGAAGGGAGCTAGAGGGAGTACAAAGGGGGCAGAGAGGGTGATGGTGAAAAGAAAACAGTAATGTGATAAATAAAAGCAAATCTCTCAGCACAGGCTGTGGAGTGGAAATTACTAAAATAGAATGTGTCGAGAAAGACTTGTGTCGAGAATGACAATGTTACGCACAGTTGTTGTGCCTTTTACGCACGTTCATTGTTATACAACTGTGGGTTAAATCAGCCTGTTGTATCGTGTATAGGGGATAGAAACAATCATATTAACACCTGTAGCTGTAATGCAGCACAGGCCAATACAACACACATGTAGAAAATATGATCTTTGTGAAGGCTAATGCTGCATCAGAGCTGTGCCAACAGTATATGTATTTTTAAAGATATTTAAAGTGCCTTTATTTGAGAGACAGACCTGAAAATGCGAGACAGAGGAGGTGACAAGATTGTGTTTTTCGGGCATTATTAGTGTTATTTTATACTTGGGTGTACTGTATTGAAAGGTGTTCCTGGTATTTTGTCCACACACTGTCAGTTTCCATTTCTAAATGGTAACCGTTTGTGGTGCGTCCAAACGCGGCCCTCTAACACCCTTTTGTTCACTCCAAACCCTCAGATATGACAGGCCCGGACGGGAAACGAGCGCGGACGGCATACACACGCTACCAGACGCTCGAGCTGGAGAAGGAGTTCCACTTCAACCGGTACCTCACGCGGCGGCGACGCATCGAGATCGCGCACGCGCTCTGCCTCACGGAGCGGCAGATCAAGATCTGGTTCCAGAACCGGAGGATGAAATGGAAGAAGGACAACAAACTGAAAAGCATGAGCCTCGCCACCGCGGGCAGCGCCTTCCAACCGTAGAACTGAACCCATCAACAATCCACACAGGGAAAAGAAGGACAGCAGGAAAACAGACAGAAAGTTGAAGAAAAACAAGAATCCATGGTGCGGAAGATGAAGAAACGTGTACAAACAGATTCCAAATCTAGATTTTAAAAACACTTCCTCACATTAACTTAGTACTGTACAGCCGCGCAGCACTTTTTATTTCTCCGGCATGTCGGTCTTTGGTGTTTTAACGCGTAAACATGACTGTGGTACTTGTAAAAAAAAAAAAAAAACACAAACGTAGTGTTCCTGTATGTTGTCGTTTATAAAATCTGTCCGGAGCAGAGGAGTCGAGATAAGGAAAGGATGAAGGATGCTACCTAATTTCTACTTACGTCCTACCTTACAACCTTGCTACCTACCTGTTGTTTAATGTCTGAATATCGTTTTATGTGCGATGTTTAATATTTGAAAATGTGCTTCCTAGAGATGTTAGCATGTGAGCTCTTATTGTAAGTTGTTTACAGTCAATAACGTGTGTATAGCATTTAGTTTGAGTTTCTGTCAGTGAGTGCTCCTATTTTTACGAAGCAGTGTGTGTGTGCGTGTGTGTGTGTGTGTGTGTGTGTGTGTGTGTGTGTGTGTGTGTGTGTCCAAAAACAAACAATCCCTGTTGTATAGCTCTATTCAAAAAAGTGTAACTGTATATTATTTGTATTATTATTGTAATTATTGGACACATGTTTCTGAAAGGATGTATATAGATATATATATTGACATTTTTTAAATGTCCAGTTGGCTATTGATATTTGCAGTATGCGTATGCGTGCCTGCGTGTGTGTGTGTGTGTGTGTGTGAGTGAGTGAGTGTGTGTGTGTGTGTGTGTGTGTGTGTGTGTGTGTGTGTGTGTGTGTGTGTGTGAGTGAGTGTGTGTGCGCATGAAAGATAGAAGGCTACGTCCTTACAGGACGGTAGCCTTTCTGCCAATCCGACAATGAGCTTTTTGTATTTGTTTGTAACTTGGAGTAAAAAAAATCTACAATAAAGTTTCCCATATTCAAAGCAGCTGCTCTCCGTCCAAACTGCCGCACAAATGGCTCACCTTGCTTCAATGACTTTGATATTTACTCCAGCCAACGTTTTTAGCGTTCTTTAAGTTCTGCGTAAAATCAAGTGAGCACATTTGCGCTTGTTGCCATTATAGATTTATGAAAATAATATATATTTCATGTGCAAATCTGTGTCCATCAGCCAAACTCTCAGATACTTCTGTGGCTTATAAATATCCCAAGATAGTGTTATTGGTCCTGGTTAGGCCAATGTGGTTTCTGCACCATTGGACGAATCCAGTTCTATCAGAAATTCACTTCCTTGTACTCTTCCGTGCATTTGTTGTATTCAATAGCAATCTCTTTTGAACACGTTGGTCTTGTGAAAATACCTGACGTAACAGTTTTCTACTCCAGATTATTACAGATGGAAAATAGAGAGTCCTCCGTCCGGAGGCCTGTGGTCTGTTTCCCAGGCCCACATTTCTGAGGCGGCAACATCCTGGGAGTCATGCTCACCAAACAGTAACCTAGATTCATGAAACACACACACACACACACACACACACACACACACACACACACAC
>CALSBZ010046694.1:359843-376734 GCA_943591055.1 Gobionotothen gibberifrons
TGCGTATCTATTGCACGACTTTCGTCGTGTCATTTGTACGCAGACTGTGAGACCGGGTTGGATTAATCTGTCATTTGAGAGGAGCTTCTGTCTCTCCCTGAAGCCTGGAGCAGTCTAATACAAGCTGTTGGAGACATGCTAACTTTAGGATGTGCTACGAAAGGGTCAGCCAGTCTGATGTTGGATAGTATTTGGGCAGACATGAACCTTGGTGTAAACAGAGGCTGCCCTTCCTGATTGCCTTGCTGAAAAGCTGCTGAGGAGCCTTTTTGTCAAGGCTTGTTCCAGCCATGTTTGCACACTGTATTCAGAGGAATGTTGGGTACAGCCTCCATTTCGACAAACGGATCCAAAGAAGCAAATGGAACACAATGCTTATATTTTCACATATTTTACTCAACACGTCAAGGCCATTAACCATCTCCTAATGTACTGCCTAACTGCAGGTGTCCTAGACCTAACAGTACACAGGGAACATTGGAACCAAACCACAAGAAGAGCTACCTTGACAAGCCTGGTGTGGTTTTTTAGTTCCTGCCCGTATGTGTTTTGACGGTTAAATGTGACAATAAATACACATAAGTGAGCAGCTTCTTCCAGCCAACATGCACAGAACATGCATCAATACAGCTGAGAATAGTGTGGCATTATGTATGGTGTGATAGAGACTGGCAAACGTTGAGGGATCACATATTTTAATTGCAGGAAGAACTCATGCCTGAAATGCTTTGCAATAGGTTGCAATGCCCAGCTTGACAAAAGCTGATGCACGTTTAAAAACAAAACAAATGTAAGACAATTTAGAAACAAATGCATTCAATACATTTTTGAAACTATGCAATGCATTTTGTGTCAATTCAGTTAATACACATGAACCTTTGCAGTATTAATGCTATGGCTCTGCTCCATCATTCACACAGACAGAGTGTGGATCATTGTGTAAAGCGTCTTAGCTGGAACAGAGTCAATCTCATTTCTGCTTTGAGCTCATGCAGGTTCATTAAAATCACACTTGTTAAATGAAAAGTCCTGCTGCTCTGCTGCTGCACAATGCTCACTGAGCTCCCATTAGTTGTGTGATTTTGCAGCCGTCTTATGATGACACCAGAGCTTTGTTCTGCAGCTTGTTGCACTGTTTTCATTTCTGAATGATGTTGCAATGTCCAGTTGAACTTATTTGGATTAGGAGTTAAGTAACTGGCCAAATGAGCCAGCTCTCACGTGTGGTTACAGAGAGGTTGTAGTCTGATCTGCAGTCTGCTGTCATGGAGATGTGTGAAGGCTTTATGCCAGCTGATGTGTTTCAACAGCAGACTTAGGAAGCTCAGGCTTGCACACATTTCCTGGCCTGTGGAGTCTGGCGGTGGTTTACTAATTACCGGACAAATCTCTCTCCTTGCGCTTGTTGCACTAGCCACGTTGCCCGAGAAATATATTATTGTGGAGAGCAGGAGGAGAAGGGAGGTCATGGTGCAGGCGGCGGGCTGCAGGAGGAGGTCGTCACCAGAGATATATGGCTGCCAGGCTGTGTGTGTGTGTGTGTGTGTGTGTGTGTGTGTGTGTGTGTGTGTGTGTGTGTGTGTGTGTGTGTGTGTGTGTGTGTGTGTGTGTGTGTGTGTGTGTGAGCCATTTAAAAGTAGACATGTATTAAGTATTAAAAGAAAGAGAGCCAAATAGTGTCTGCCAAGTTGCACCACGCGCATTCACAATGTGTTCCAGGGTGGTTCAACATAATGCTGTGGAGTGTAATGTCAGTCAATACAGTGTTATAAATGATCAACTAACGAGGATAAATGTGATCGTGTTCACAGGAACTGTAGGTGTCTTCGTTTATATCCTGTTGTCCTTTGTCTTTATGGCCGATATGTCGGAAGGAAGAAGATTCTTCATAAAAGAGAGAGTCCGCATCTGAGCCAAACGCATGAATGCCTCCTAACTATTGCAGGTCGTCATCAACATATAATCATTATGCTTTGCTCTTGTTCTGTTTTACATCAAATCTGCAGTTGGGTCCCAACCTGGCAACCCACTGATTTGCATTTGAAAACATTCTAATGGTTGAATAATACATGCATTAGAGCTGGTTTTGGAGTCATGTTATGTCTTTGATTCAGTTCCCTTCACTGTAAAGGGATCCTGCAGTTTGGCAGCATGAGTATCTGTGATGTTGCATTATGGGATGGAGACAAGCAGGCCTACAGTGTGATGACTCTACCATTGTGTTACAGCAGCGCTTATATCCGTTAGATGGAAGTGATAAAGCTTCTGTGGCTTGTATGACTAATGGTGCAGCATAAGGCTGTTAAACAACCCTACCTTTTACTTATCAATATTATAATGACAGAGACTGCTCTTTATAGCCTTTGACATAGCAACACCAAAAACGTCAATTTACCACCAAACATTGAATTTGGACCATGACTTTGCTTTATAGGTCCCAATGATAACTTCAATTGATTTGAAGCCTTCAAAACATCTTTAAATGAGGAGGGAAATAAAATTTCTAAAAATAAATGTGCAATATTCCAACTTATCAGTGATGCCTATTGAAATATGCATCATTCTGTATAGGTGTCTCTGTTCATATGAAGATCCAAAGTCCTTTACCACTGAAGACCTTTTACTTGATAGCTTATACCTGCATTGTATGTGTGCATTTTCCTTATGATAAAGCCAGATGTGAAGTGTAATTGCTATGCATGTGTTTAACTATATACAACACAGCATCTTTACAACTATATGTGGAAGAAAATGCCTACAATATATATTTTAAACATTAAAAAAATGCATTATTTGATCCATTTTGCATTAAGCTGGCATGATGTGATATGTCATTTGAGATGTCAACCTATGAATGTGAATGCTCTTTCATACAGAAATCTTAAATAGAGAAACATCTATTTGTAGGCTATTATTTTTATTATAAAGCCAAATGGCCCAAAAAGCATGCATGCATGCTGTTCCATCCATCCATCCATCTTCTCCCGCTTATCCGTGGTCGGGTCGCGGGGGTAGCAGTTCCAGCAGAGAGCCCCAAACTTTCCTTTGCATGCTGTTGAATTGGGATATGTTGCTGTCTGTAAGCCGGCACAGGAAACCCCTCAAACTCAAAGACTAACATAGCAAGCGTAAATGTGTAAATGTGTAAATGTAAAAAGTGCCAACACTGTAACTCAGCAGGCTCCATTCGCGTTTCCGGTTCAAGCAGATTTGGACGCTTTCACAACTAGCAGTTAAAAAGAAACATGTTTATTGCTCAGCTGTTTTTAGTTATTGTTTTTTTAGCCATTTAAAAATGATAGAGCATGACTAAGGCATAAGTGCTTCTTCCGGACAGTTCTCACGGCTCGTGAGACCGGGGGAAGACCTCAGGTCTCGTGCAGGAGGACATATTTCAAAAAGCGGTTGTGCGCGTGCTGCCGTTTTGAGACAGATTTACGATCCGCAGTAAAAGGCGACATGTTAGAGCTTGGTAAATCATTCTGTGTCTGTCTTCCTCTGCCGGAGCAGTCTAGACCTAATAATACTTATAATAATAATAATAATAATAATAAAGACAAGAAAGATAGTAAAATGTAAGGGTTTTGGTGTCTTGTGATCGAATACGCAGTCACTGAATCACGTCTTGGACAATTTCATTTTACGGCCATTCTCCATGTTAACAAAAATACATTTTTAGTTTCTCTCTTTTTATTCAAAGCCCAGTTAATCATTAACGAGAGGAAGAATCTACCTGTCTTAATCCATCACACACCAAGAGACCCCCAAGATCTCACACAGCTCCAACACCACTTTAATTATGGCCTTTTGGAATGATTCAGTCTAATAATAAGTGTTTAAATAACTGTTTTAATAACCCGTAAGCCTTTTTTGTTTGATTTCAATCATTGCAAAAGGGCTTGTACTTTTCTAATAATATGCGGCATTCATTCTAAGTATAGACTCCTTTAAAGGATTTCTTACTGTTTTAAAAATACTCAAATTGAAGCTATTTTTTCATCCTCCCAAAGACTTATGCACTTACTGATTGTTAGGGTTAACTGCAGCCTTACAGCGCTATAGGTGAAAGTATCTCTATCTCTGCACCCCCCACCCGTCATATTTCGGATGTTTATGCTTTTGAAAGGCTTTTATAAACGCTTTGCATGCGGCTGTGCCAACTTTACACAGCTGATCGCGCTGCTGTTGTCAGGCCGGCCCAGGTCTCCGCTGCTGCTACTTATCTTAGCTGTTGTTTCACACTGTGATTGCTGTAATTTATGGCAGTCATTACAGACGCCATCATCACACCGCAAATGTTTGATTTCAATCTTGTTGTGGGTAGAATCTGAGGCGGAGCTCAGAATGCAAAGTTTAAAGGAATATCCGTGATTTTTTAGTGCTTCGATTCAATTGCAACTTAAATGTTTAAGTGATCAAGATGCTTTATTATCACAGTACTACACCAGTTATGGCAATGCAAATCTGAAGTCCCAGGCTTCTTTACGAAACATAATACATGATAAAGGGAGAGGTGCAAGTTACTCATTTTGCTAGTAAATTAAGAAAAAGCACACAGATAGGTGTTTGTCATGTTGCACATTACATTCTTTGCCAATTTAGTTTTTTACCTGAGCTCGATAGCTCTGGTTGATTTTATTTGACTAACCACATGTTGTATTCGTCCATTCATCTCTAGTTTAAAATGAAAATATAAAAAGCCTGTGGTGTTAGCATGTGTGTACCTGGAGGCTACTGCTCCATTGTTTGACCTTGAAGTGTTTCTTTTTAGCTACTGTTAGCCTCCCAGGCTGAACACTTTCTAACAGGAGCTCCATTGTTCTGCTGGAGCTCTGTTACAGAGAATGATCCAGCATCCATTGTTGGAGCCCCGCGCGCGGCCTCGCGGCGGGGGGGGGACGTCTCTTCGTTGTTTCTTCCTCTGTCTCTCCCTCGCCCTCTCCTTCTTCCTCCTCAGCATCCTTTCTTTCTCTCCTTGTCTCTTTGTCTCTCCTTTCATTACAGCTCTCCGTTACTCTCTCTTTCTAAGTAAATTCTGCTAAATGAATTACAGCGCCTCTCCAAAATCATTAATGGGATAACATTATGTTTATTTGGGCTATTTATTTTTAAAATAAAACATTTAATTCAGAGTCATATTATCTCCCATAGGCTAGGTGGAGTAATATTCTGGCATCATGGTTTTTATTTTTAGGGATTAGACGTTTTCTTTTCTATTTTTATGCCCGTCGGTTTTTTCAGTTGTTTGCTATTTTTTGTCCTTGTATCAAATGTGGTATTGTAACATCGTATGACTTAGAATAAAACATATTGAACATTTGAATATCCAGCCGCCACAGTCGCATTTTGATGCAATACATTAATTTCTAATGATTGATGAATAACAAAATAACATTTTTACGCAATTGGTTTTCACGAACACGATTTTCTTTAGTCTGTTCTATATTGGCTCCTGGATGCTAAAACAAATAGCAGAAACTTTAGACAACAGTCAGAAAACATATGTTCGCTTTCTCTCCTCCAACATGGAATATTTCCATTTGCTGGGAACAGATACATTGAAATATAAGACAGGACAATGTGAGGAACCCCCTCATGTTCTGCCGACTAACGGCGGCGCGAGGCGGAGATGACAGTGAGGAATAACGGAGAAAGAGTGTGAGGCGGGCAGTCATTTTTTAAAAACGAACAAAGTCGGTGACAATCATCTTTTATCGGTCTCTGTGCGTCTGTCACAGGCCGTGCTTTACCTCACAGTGTACACACACACACACACACACACACACACACATACACACACACACACACACACACACATACACACACACACACACACACACACACACACACACACACACACACACACACACACACACACACACGGGCGTTATGAAGGGTTCTGATGTCGTTTTTATGTTTAAGTCTTGCAAACATGCACCGGTCCGGATGGGTCCCACGAACAACACGCGCGTGGATTGCCCCCCACCCCGTCCTCTCCCCTCCCCAACACCCCCTCCCGCCCGACCGACACGTCACGTGCTTCATTAAATAATTCATGCAGAGGTTGCAGAACAGATATGTATTGGTCAGGAATATAACGCTTAGACATGGTGCCGCTCCGGAGTGTCTGACGTCGAAAAAATTCAACTGTCCTTTCAAAAAAAAAAAAACACAAGCCCCCCCCTATAGCAGTAGGGAGAGAGAGAAGAGGGGAGAGAGAGAGGGGGGAGAAGAGGAGACACTGAGAAACGCCAACAGAGAGAGAGAGGGGAAGAGAAAAGAGGGGAAGGAGGCTGCAATAAAACAAATTTGGACGGGTGTGCGTCTTGCGGGTCGTTGTGGACACCGTGAGTATTGCGGAAGTAAGGGGACTGCATGTGGGGAAACACTTCTCTCTCTTCTTCTTCTTCTTCTTCTTCTTCTTCTTCTTCTTCTTCTTCTTCGCATCCCTCTCAGTGAATCATTCTAACAGCGTGGTAAATATGCGCCCCAAAAAAATACCCATCTTTTGCCGTGTTTTCTCATCGTGCATGTTGCTGTCGTGTTGTTTACACATCGCCCCCCACCCATCATCATCATCATCAGCCATTGTTTATAGCGGTGCAGACCGGGGGAAGAGAGAGGGAACATTGCAATATTAGCCGATGGCTGTATTTTAGGAAGCACTCTTTAGGATATTCTTCTCCATCTTCCTCCCATCAGTCTGCCTCTACATCTCTCTCTGCCTCCCTGTACATCCCTCCCTCTCTCCCCCTCTCTCTTCCCCTTTTTTCCCCTCCCAGCCAGCTACTTCTCTTGATTTATAGTGAGGCAGGGTGTCAGCGTGCGGCCGCGGCTGCCATTGTGTGTTTGTGAGGGAGTGCTGTTGTTTACGGTGCCGGCCGCGATAAATCACATTTTTTCTCCGCTGTGGGAAAAGATGACGGTCGATGGAGCGATGATACACCGAAACGCGGAAGAAGATGAGGAGGAAGAGATCCCGCCACGGCCGCCGGCTCTCTTCCTCCTCATCTGCCTCCACACACACATCCTTTTCACTTGATTATTACTACGCCTGTTCTCTTGCTCAGTATGACTGTCTTCTGGCTCCGGGTCGTGAATTACTGCGGCGACCAATTAACGAGAGATTTGTTTGAATTTGGCACACCGGGCGCGCCTCCGCCGCCATGAAATCTCATAAAAAGGACCTGCCGGCCATGCAAATCTCATCCATCTAGCCAAGAAGTGTGAGAGGAGCCAAGCTGAAGATCGAAATTAGAGTCTAAGGCTGATTAAACTCCATCATAGTCCTGGGTTTTAAGCGTAAATCATTCAAATGCTTAAGCACTGATAGTAGAATCAACTTCGGAATGTGTATACACTTTATTTATATCACAGAAACAACCCTCATATTGTTTTAGTGTAGTGTTATACATCTGGTGCATGGTTGCATGTAGTGGAGTTGGAGAACAGTGGTGTCCAGACTGTACTCTGACTCTGAGTTCATTTTTTAAGAAGTTGTCTCCATCTTTCTCCAAGCAGTTTTTTTTAACAGTGTTTTCTTTTGATGTCTGCTGGAATGGAGCAAGGCGCCATTATTCATGTCAGCACTCAGAGGCTCTGCCTTAGCTCAAACCCTTCACTTTAAATCAGAACTTATTCTTCTCTTAACATTAGGGAAATACTAACAGGGATTTCTTATTTCCATCTTTGCTTCATATTTATGTTGCATTTCTTCATCACAAATGGCTGTGTAAACTCAATGACTCATTGTGAATTGGTTGTAGTAGCATTTGTAGCCCTTCCCATTGAGAGTAGCAAGTGGGGTGGGCTCAGGAGGGGAGGGATGGTAATTTCATCTGCTAATCTCATAACTCATATACTACACATGGTTGTTGTTTTGGTATGGAGCCAGCTGGTAGAATATGCAAAGTGCAGTCTTTCATAACAAAATCAAACATCATTGAATTAAATAGATACACAATTAGCTTACAATACTTTATTTATTGGCATTGTTGCAATAGCAGAAACCTGTATAATGGCATGTATGGGTGGATGGATGGATGGATGGATGAAATCAGTTTACAATTACATACAACTCACTAGCCTTCACTAGCAGTGTAAACCTTAGTGTAACCAAATTAGAGCTCAGCGGAATCCCATCCCCTAATAATGGGCGTTTTTTTCTTCCAAAAATGTGTATTCCTGCTGCCCGCCGCGTGTCAAAAACAATATCCCGCCTCATTGCTGTGGACATGGAAAGGGGGTGGGAGACATTTGGGGATTGCTTCTTCCTTTTGTCATACATATGTAATTCTTTGGCTGCTATAGCCTCGTGTCTGATTGAGGTGAGGTTTAAATTAAAATACATTTCCAACACTCCACAATTTAAGAGGGGACACCCTAATTAAATAGTCCCACGGTGATGGGAGCACGACAGCAGAGTTTATCTTATCTCATGTGTCCACTGTTGAGTGTGTTTTGTCTTCTGAGATAGTCCCGGATCAAACCCAGCTGAAATTGTTCAAATATTTGAAAGCCCGTTGAGAAATGATATCACTGCCTGCCTGCCATCCATTATAGCTGCTGGGGGGGGGGGCAACTCCTGAGGCCTCGCTGCATTTGGCTAAATACATGTCTGCTGCACTATGATTCATAATCCAGATGTTTGTGACCTCGGTGTGGGAAACACAGATAGATAGATGGCGTTAATGTGTCAATGCGCTGCGTCTGCGCACAATCGGCGTTTTATTGTGAAGCCGCAAACATTTGAGGTTGGAATGAATGTTTACACCTAGACCTGCTGCAGGACAAAGGCGGCATTGTGCATCCGGAGAATAAAGGACACAGATAGAGAACAATAAGACGGGTAGCTTGTTCGTCTGCGTGGTAGGCTAGGCCTAGTATGCGTTTTTCTGAGCTGGAGCGGAATCGTTAAATGGAAGCGCTTAGTGGGAATGTGTCGGCATTTGCTGAATGAATGTTGGTGATTTTTCGTTAGATGCGTTCGTTATTGTAATTATTTTTCATTTCATCGTCCCCACTGGTCACGGCTTTAACGGAGATCTACTTCAAAATGTAGCCTTGCTCGTTTAAAATGTGTGCGCATGAGAGGGGTTTACAAACACGTCTTTTTATATCGATATTCAACCTCTTTTTTGCATGAGTTTAATCTTGGCGTTGCGGAAGAATATTTGGCATTCTCACAGTGCTTTCTTGTTCGCTTACGCTGAAAAAAATAGTCAATTTCACACACAAAAAAACACTAATAGCCTAGTTTGTTGTTGTTGACGGCAAGGTTGCGTTTGGCTTTAAATGGTCAATGACAAGGTCGGTGCGGACCCACGCGTCTGACTGGCACGCGCTGTGGCAGACTCTCACAAGGCTCATCTTCCCACTCAGCACTGTTTCTGGCAGCCATATTGTCTTCTTCTCTGTTCTTTTCCCACGCAAGACATGTTAAAATGCGCCGAGCGACAATACGGCCTACCGCTACATGGAGAAAATGCCTTTGATTAAATACAAATAAAACGTTGCTGTTTTAAAGTCCTACTCTGTTCAAATCCATCTGATTAAACGAAGCCCGTTATTTTAGTCTCTATAAAACGTTGCCCGATTTTGCTTAACAGAAAAGTCAGAAAACGGAATTTAAAATCTTGAATACAGCGAGCTTTTCTAACACGGCTTAGACACATGAGCAAAGACAGCAAGCATGCGTTTATTTAAGGCTGTCTTCATATACATTTACAAGCAAAAACCCGTCTTGACCTACATTTTATGAGACAAATTAAAAAAAAGAAATCTAGAGAAAAACAACTAAATATAGTGTAGTGTTTACCCTTACATTTCACATTTTCTGAAGTGTTCCTTTGAATATTCCACCTAGCGGTGTCAAAAGATTCTCATATAAATCCAGCACAGGGAAATAATCCATATCCGTAAACTAAAGATTTTACTCAAACTACTACATTCTCTGAATTTAAGTGAAAAGCCAACATCATGGGAGCAGTGAAAGCAGTTCGGCTTGAAAGCAGGAACGGAGCAGAGATTCTTCAAAAACATAAATGTGAGCATCGCGTCATAAATCTGCAGCCGGACGTTAACGAGCGAAAGATTTAAGAGCTGGGGAAATAATCCTAACAAAACCCCTTAACGTGTGTTTAAATCAACCTAACAAGGGCCACGTTTTAGGAACCATGATTTATTATCATAGCAGCATTGCTTTGCTAAAAACACCAATGTAAGGTTATCAATATTATAAAATAAGTATTATTAATATTGCTGAACCTTTATCATGAATTGCCTTATATCTTAAAGGATATCCACGCTCGCGCTCCAGGTACATCCGGGCTCTTCTCCGCGCGCAGATGATTACCCGTTCGGAAATAAATCAATAAGAAGCCTCGCACTAATTTATAATCGTCTGCGCGAGGGCAAAGATTCAAAGCGCGTGAAAAATGAGCGGCGGAAAGTGTATCCAGAGCCCGCGAGCCTTTTCACTTCAACCCGGCCGCAGAGCAGCATGCAAGAGGGCGATAAGAAACCGAGCCTATAGAACCGGAAATGTGTCCGCGAGGAGGGGCCCGGGCGCGAGCCTTTGCCTGCCCGTTCGCTTTCTTTTATCATTGCGGCTACAATCTAAAAATAACGGCTTTCTCTCTCTCTCTTTATTCCTACTGGCTTTGTCTCTCTCACTCTCTTGTCGTGTGTGCGTGTGTTTGTGTGTGGCAGTGTAGGCATGTCTATACGCGTGGGCAGATAACACAAACAAACACAGCGAGGGGGGGTGGTGGGTGCAGGAAGATAAGGAGAGCAGAGATTCATTCATGGTCTAAATTCTACCTGTAAATAACGGCCAATACCAACGAGACATATGCGCTCAAAATGTGTTTAAATATAAAGAATAACAAGCCAGTCAAATGTCCAAAGTGTCCAAAATATCCTTAAATCATGTCTTCACGAAAGGCTCAGAAGATACATGTGGCTATTTTGAGTTATTTTGGTTATTAAAGCAGCAATTTACAATGATTTGAGAATTGGAAAATCATTGAGAATACAGCACCACTAACACATATTAACAGCTGACGTGGTCCGGGCTCGGAATATATACTTTGGCCTACTATTAAAAAAAGAAACAAAGAAAAAGTTCAATTACGTGCCCATTTTACGCACTGGCGTGACTGGGTTGGTGGTGGAGTTTAGGTCATCATGTGGGAAAATGTATTGTGATTACAGAAATGGTTAGGCCTATTTCATTCATGTATTACTACAAAGTTGAAAACTATATTAGTTAAGTTTGCTTCCGTTGATATTAATGCACTCGATGTCTCCCCTCAAACTGTCTGGATAAACTGTGAACGGCTAAACTCGTGTGATGTGTAAACACGCCAAACACAGGTCAGATCACAGCGGAATGTGTGCTCTTCCTCCCCTCAGCCTCTCCCCTCTTCCTCTCCTCTGATCGCTCTCAGTTTGACGCCATGTAATATCCAACATCTGGCCGACGCGCATGCAGCAGGATGGACAGGCAGGTCACACTGAACCGCGCAAACCCCCCTGGCGCACCTCAACCAGACTCACTGTTGGACAGGAACGCGAACCAGAACCCCCCCCCAGACGCCATAGGTTCTATAGCTGTCAGTCCATGGCCTGGTTGAGGCACAGTTCGCGGTGTCATCCGTAGGTCTTAGCTGCGAGAAACACCGGTGGAGAGGTGCAAAAGGAGCCTAAGAGGGGGGGGGGGAGTTCTTCAACTAATCAGTGATACCATTTAAATGCAACATAAGTGGAAGTTTCATTATTTTAAAGATGCTCTAGAATATTTTGGCCTGCAGGTCAGCAAGAAAGACTAGCCAGATAGCAAAACAACCGCAGTGCTTGTTTGGAAAGTTGAATACAAAAATAGACAGGGACCTAAAGAAGAAGCGAGGCAAGTTCTGCTCATGTTGGCAAATTGGTAAAGGACGGATAAAAAATAGGGCAAATAGGCGGATAGAGGAAGAGACAGAGGAGAGGAGCCCGGGGAATACGCAGCGCTCTGGAGAGGAAACGGCTCGACCGTAGTACGGTCTGCTATTCGGGGGGACATTTGCAGCACAAGCGAAAGGGGGGGTGAGCGCGCGCACGCGGTGAGTTCTTTAGGGTGAAGTAAGCACCAGCGAGCCCCAGACCCAGCAGTCCCCGGCAGCCTGTGCGCTGTAGGTAGGCTGTGATTGTTGGATATTTATGGCGGAGACGACTCTAGATTTATAGCTGTTCCCTAAACCGGGCGAGTAAAACGCTTTAGAGGCGTGCTAATGGACACACCGGAATTATAACCGCAAGCTCTTCCAACGCCGTGCTATACATGCTGTTTTAGTGCCATTTTGGACTCAAAACCACGACAGAAAGACGCCACACCGTCCTTCATTAGGCACGAAATTACGTCCAAGGATTTCTTCTTCTTTATTCCGTTCGTGTCCAAACAGCAGCAGGTCCAGGAGGAGAGACGCGGAGAGAGCAGGTAAGCTCCGCCGGGGATGCTTCTCGCTCAGTGTCCCGGTGTGTGTTCCAGAGGCGTCCCCATCCCCGCGCGTTCCACAGCTCGACATGTCATTAATTATCTGTGTGTGACCGTGGTCTGCGCGCCGAGGCATCCGCGGGGTGTGCCAGCTCTATTGCTAGCCAAAAGCTTCTCTTTTTACTATGCGTGTGCGTGCGTGCGTGCGTGTGTGTGTGTGTGTGTGTGTGTGTGTGTGTGTGTGTGTGTGTGTGTGTGTTGAAGTCAGATGCTCAGAATAGGTAACGGAAAATGGCTCTTCTCTCTCCGTCCCTCTCACTCTTGTTTGGACAGAGAGGTGTGCCCGGTGAGTGCGTGTGCGCGTGACTGGCAGTGAATGGACCTGACAGCTAGGTGTAAAGAAAGAAGATGCATGCTAGCACTGCTGTGATTTATTATAGTGTGAAAAGATTGCTTACTCAAAAGCCTCCCCCCTTCTCTCTCCCTCTTTCTTACCCTCTTTCCTAACCCCCCCTCTTCCAAAAGACACAACAAGTCCACAAGTGGTTCTATGAAAACTGATTTCTCAAAAGCAAAAGCTGGCAAAGTGGTTTTAATAAATGAATAATTTGACAAGGAACTATATATAATTCTCTAAATACTGTGGCCATGAGTCCTGAATGAAGCTTCACAGATGAGAAGAGGAAACATGAATAACCTGTTGCCTTATAATAACATTAACGCTTTATTTGTTTAGCACTATTCCTATAGAGAGGCGAAGTCCCTCCCCTTCCGAGGGAGCTCATGGGACCCCGGAAGCATATACATTGAAGTCAATGGAGAGAGAAACGTTATCTTTTGATCCCGTTTGAATTGTGCCACGAATTACACATATGATGTTTGTCAATCTTAAACAATCCTTTCCATGTAAAAAAAGTCACAGTTTGTCGTAAAACTGTTGAAATATAAGACTATGAAAAATACGCAACTAGAAAGACTACAAATCCCAGAGTGAGTGATGTCACCATTGTTTTCCTCCACTAAGAGATAACTAAGATCAGCGCGATATAGATATCATCTATCTATATGGCGCTGGCTAAGATAAGATAACTTTAACAAGATGCCTGTGTGCTTAGTACCAGGTTGTTATCATACCAGCAATGGGTCTTGCTCGTTCTTTCGCTTCCCGTCTGATGAAAGAAACAGGAGTGGCTGGATCAAGTTAGCTACCTAGCTAGTAGCTAGCACGTTAGTTAGCATTACAGCCTTGTCATTTTTATTAGCCTTAACAATAAGTAACATCAAGTAACCCAACATGTTAAACAGTAAGAGTAGTAGTCATATTTCGTGAACCATTTGAAGAGTACTGTCACACCTGTGTGATCATTCTATAATACACCATTTAAGCCTGGGGGAGAAATGATAACGCTAACGCTAGCATCGGCGATCGCCGATCTGTTCTACGTCATGCTATCTGCACAAATGGTTGACATTAAACATTAAAAAGACCAGGCAGTTCAGAGAGAATCAGAGGAAGGCAGGCAGGCAGGGAGCTTTGCATGACATTCTTCTGGACGTGTTTCATTGTGGTGATAGTCAGGGTAGTCAATCCTTTTGTTGACAAGACAGAACAACACACGTCACCAAGATGGCCGTCACTACTGCTAGACCGGAGATGTAGTTCATTCAGCGTTTCACACAAAAAAAATGTGTTACTTCACAGTTTTACGACACATTATTATTTTTTTGACTTGCAAAATTATCTTTTAAATTGACAAACATCATATGTGTAATTCGTGGCACAATTCAAACGGGATCACAAGATAACGTTTCTCTCTCCATTGACTTCAATGTATATTTTTCCGCTTCCGGGGTCCCATGAGCTCCCTCGGAAGGGGAGGGACTTCGCCTCTCTATAGTGTGGCTCGAAGTGATTAACAACATGGCACACATGACAAATTAAACAGAAGGAAATCAAGATATTCAATTCAGGTCAAAGGTTAAATCCTGTATAAACCTAATTTAACAATTCAAGGAACCCATATACGTATAGGACAGTAGTTATAATGCAGGATCATCAGCGAATATGTTTTTAATCTTATCTAGCTTGTCAAATGCTTATAAAGGCCATGGTGATTTTGATTATAAATTTAACAAAAAGAGCTAAACGTGGCTTAAATAAGTTACATTGTAACTCTGTTAGTGTGTCCCCAAGATACACCGAAGGGTCCACAGGGAGAGAGAAATTAGAAAGAAAAGTATTGTTATTGCTTTTCTCCCTTGAAAAACTGGACAATTTCACATTTCACATCTAAAAATCATTCAAATGAAATAAACTGATAAGAGAAATCACTATTTGTTTGAACTATTCACCAATAGTGTGTCAGCAACACCAATGGCGCATTTCCATTGCAAGGCCTCGCTCGGCTTAGTACGGTATAGTTAGGCCTTGTTAGGACAGGCTCACTTTATATGCTGCGTTTCTATTACAGTTTAGGAGCTGAGGCAGTAACTATAGTAACGCAGTGTAGGCGGAGCTGTGACGTCATCTTCAATGCGAACCACAGAAAACCAACATCAGCCGTTAGCTGTTAGCCCTCAGAGCTCACAGCTCCTCATATATGTTCAGAAACTAGACAGAAGTTAAACAAGTACAAACCACAGACTGTCTGTGTCATGGCGAATACAGTCGCTGCTTTATTTATGTCTGTATAGGCCGTTGTTGTGAGTGTGGACGGTCGGAGCATATACTGCGTTAGCTTAACCAATCTCCATTTAGACAACACGCATTTTAAAAGGTTTTCCGCCTGCCGTCTGTCTGCAGACTTGTCAAAGCATTAAGTCATGGTTTTTACTAACCGGTATCAGTATGTTGTTACTTCGGCATCATTTTGAAACGTGTATTACAATTAAATCACGATAAAATATGTTCATCTTGTTGTAGTTGTAGCCCCCTTGCCAACGATTCTCTCTCTAGTTTAGCATACTCAGCCCGACTCAGCCCGGTTGTTGGCCCGCTAAGAACCTCGATTTTATGGGGCCAGAAAAACTGTGAAATAGTACCCGCTAGCTGGTACTACGCCAAGTTGAAATGCAACCAAAAACGGGCCGGGCACGGCACGCTTAAACCGCGCTCTGCGCTGTAGTGGAAATGTGCCATAAGACCCAACAAGTGTTTAAGACTCACAATACGATTTCCCGTGCACTTTAGGGGTGTCATATCAAGTATCCGGACAGCTCCTCTGGAAGCTCGCTTGACCTTGGTGGTTTTCACTCACTTCCGGGCAAAGAGACTTTAAAGTCATGAAAAACCCACAGCGACTCCAACACAGCTGTAATTTAATTGATTTTTTCATACATCACTGACAAAGTACAGGCAAAACAGCGATCAGAGTAAAATAGTGTGGGAAGCGCGCCTTACACTGTCACACTGTATAAAGGCTGACAGCTCTGGCCCAGATCCATACGACGCTTTCTCCTCGAAACAGGTTGAATAGCAGGCTGATCTGCTGCTGGGCCAAGTGGCCTGATTATATTACCACCCCTGGCTTCTATTTCTGATCCATGTGTCATAAGAGGAGCATGTTGTTAGGACATTGATACAGCCTTGTTGTACTGGTACAGGTTGTTCATCACTCAGCATAATAAGGCCTCAAAGATATAAAGAAGCAACTTAGGGAAATCCTTTTTTTAAGGCGATGCAAAACCACAAATGACTACAGAGATACTAAAGGATGAGTGCTAATGTAACTGACACATGAAGTGATCGTAATAGGTAGCCATTATATTTCCTGAAGTTCAACCTGTTGGTCACACAACAAAACCCCTGCAAAATGATGATCAGCCATTGGACAAGGTGCATGGCTTTTAATGCTGCAAGGGATGAGGTCTTTTTGTAGGTTGACCCGGAAGTTAGCATCGCAAAGGCTCCTTCTCATAAAGCATTGGGATTTTTCCATTGGATTCTGGAATATTGCAGAAAAAAAGATCTTTCAAATTGCCAGATGTTAAAAAAGCTAACACGAGGCAATAATCGAGCTACATCACAGATGCATCACTTCTCGTCTCCACTGCTAAGCTAAAGGCTGCTAATGTCCGGTGTGATGATGTATAGAAGTCACTGGTTGGAAATTGTCTTTATAAAGCATGCGTCTAACCCACAAAGTATTACAAAAACATTCAGTTTGTGACAAGACCTGAAGTGCTAACATGCTAACTCATTACTGGGTTGTAGGACTCATTCCTGCACCTTCCTTTTGGCCTCCAGAGTATACCATATGAGTAACTGCTCACTATTCACAAGACATTCTTAGAGTTAAACATTGACAGGATCCCTCACACACTTCCTGTCAAACAAACCATCAGCTTTCATGATATTCATTGTTTTTTAAATCAGAACAAATGTAAGCTGACACTGTCTATACGCTTCCATTG
>CALSBZ010046694.1:376834-398374 GCA_943591055.1 Gobionotothen gibberifrons
AGACAGGAGACCTTGACACTATGACTGCAGACCGTCACCCCACACACACACACACACACACACACACACACACACACACACACACACCACTGTTCAGTGCCTGACAGACTTGGTGAGCTTGGCACTTTTTGTGCCCCAGGAGCAGAAAGGGCAAATTGACCACCTCCCTCTGAACCCCCAAACATCCCCCCGCCCCCCTCTCTCTTTCTCCTGGCGTCAGGGCTTTCTTTCAGTTGGAGGTTAAAGATTAGCATCTCTGATAAAGATTAACTCTCTGTCAAAGGAAGAGCTGAAGGCATGAGTTTTGTTGGCGACACAGGGCATGCTCTTGTAAGGGGGGAGGGGGGGGGGGCTGCAGCAAGAGAGGAGGAAAGATATCGCGCTAACATGTTTGCTCGACGCATTATTGTTGTGAGCTTTAAGGTAATTAAATGTGTCCGGCAGGGGCTCAGTCAGTAGGGGCTTGGACTGGGAGCTGTAGGGTCGCCAGACCTGAAAATGGAGTGTTGACTGCTACTCGGAGAGGTCCCAGTTCACCTCCTGCCCTGCCGTAGTACCCTTGAGCAAGGCACCGGACACCCCCCTTCCCCCCTCACTCCCATTGCTCCCCGGGTGCTGTACAATAGCTGCCCACGGCTCCTAGTACTAGACTCCTGGTACTAGGATGGGTGAAAAGCAGAGACCACATGTCACTGTGTGTGCTGTGTGTGCTGTGTGTGCTGTGTGACCATTAAAGAGGGCTTCATCCCTTCTATTCTGTAATGTAAAGTTATGTCATACCTACTTGTAAAAAGAGGCAAATGTTTTCCTTTTTCAATATGGTTTGTTTTATAAATAACAATATGCACATGACTTGTTCTTTATTTAAAGAGGAAGAAACCATGTGTAACATAACTGAATCGGAGCGTTGATGAAATCAAAAGTTATAACCTAATGTGAATATGCTTAGTTTGAGCTAAATCAAGTCAAAACTAACCCCGAAAAAGAGGCTATGCACGTCCAAATTGGACTCATTTACTTTATTCTCATTGACTCAGCATGATGCATAACATTGCATTAAGTTTGACTCTTTAAATATAACCTCTTAGAAGCAACATTTACATGGTATTAAAAAAAATTCTCTTATTTTAACACTTCCCAAATGAACTGGTTGATCATTCAGTTCTGATTGTTGGTAAACGTGTGCATGTCTGCAAACCAAGACCATACTGTAGACAGAAATGGTCGTCTTTGACAGAAGCATGTGCTAACCCTAACCCTAACCCTAAACTCATTCAAACTGATCTTTTGTGCTCTGGGTGAGCATAATGCCTCAGTTATGTGACATCTGCAGCCACCAGCAACATAAGTAAGATGTGTTCAGATGCCACAAGCAGAATGAAAAGAATATGTTCAAATAAGAGGATGCATATCCTAACAGCAGACAATGCCTGTCCTCTAACATGCTTCATTTCACAGTCCGGTGTACAACAATATGTAAACTGTCCAGTGTCAGTCTTTAGACACACGGCTGTACACATCAATAGAGGTTGTGAAGCTCAGACTGCTTGTAAAAGGAAATGCTCATGTTTCTCATCAGTACATATTGGGGGAAATAGTTACAAATGCAAATTATGTAATTTTTTACTACTAGAGCTATCTTAATCAAAAATAATGGGGAAAGCTTGAGTTTGTGTGGTGGTGAAGCAGCATGGGATGATTGCAGCTTTATCCCTGAGCTGATTTTGGTTGGGATACCTTCAGTGTGGATGGTTAAGGAGGTTTTTACCCTCTCCTCTCATTAAAAGCTGCAAAAACACTGAACCAAGCAGTTTTATGTAAAGAATCGTTGTTTTCCCCCGGACGCTCTACTGCTGCCGCTGAAGTTTGCTCTGCTTGTTTTTCTCGGATAATTTAAGAGTCAGACGTTAGAGGTTTTTACCCGGAGCCGAAATTATCCACTGAGGTCTCCTCCTCTCCGAAAACAACGGAACTGATGATTAAAACAGTTAGAAAGGCTAATTAACACAGTTTCAAGTCAAACATCTGTGTTTTCTTCTTGCAGTTTGGTGGGCTAAATGCTAATGTTAGAACAGCTTGTTTCTCTGATAACTTAAGATGCAGAAGTTCAAGAGGTTTTTAGTGTAATAATACTAATATAATTAAACACAGAGGTCTGCTCCTCTCCTCTGGTATCAAGTGGTAAAAACAGTGAATAAAGCAGTTTCATGTTCAAATCTGAGTTTCTCCCTGCTTGCTATTCGGCTCCCGCTAACATCGGCTAGCTTGTATATGACTGAAATCTTGAAAACATTTATAAAAGTCATTTTCCGACAGCAATTGGCAGACAATGCATGCTCAATGGAGAAACCATTGGACACCAGTTGACGTTACCTTTATTTAAATTACAGATTGAAGAAAGTACACAACTTCACAAAATATAGGTTGTATTTTAAGAACTTGCATGTGGTTTAGCCTAAAATGAAATGTTAAAGAATTAAAATATTTGACTGTGTTAGGTTTGAGTTTAGGGTTAATTGTTCAATTAAATAAAAATACTCTTCAAGACAAGTTGTCAGTGCATAGATAGGTACTTGTTTTATTATAAGCTTGGGCTTTAATTCTGTTGCATTATATAACTTATTACTGAGTATATCTGCCGCTGTGTGTGGGCAACAAACTGAAAAGCCTTAATTGCTCTGGGACCGACACTTTACTTTCAAAAACTGGAAAGCCAGGAACATCTCCCTCTCAGTTCGTCTCTCTGAAAAGCGGTGTTGAAACGTGTTTGTCATTGGCTCAGATCAGGAGGCAGGAGATGAAATGTGTTTCAGAAGAGGTCGCTTGCCCTTTTGGGGAGGCTGTTGGTGATGATGCTGCATGGCCGTTCACCCTCATTACACTTCAAGGAAAGCTTCAGATGGACTTGATGATAAATGGATGGATGGATATTGACTGAGATTTGGGGAAGCAAACTGTGATGGAAATGGGTGCTATGGTGGCTTAAAAAGGTCAACAATCCAATGCAGACACTGACTTGAGCAAAGGTGAAGGAGAGACAGCAGATTTAGTGTTTTCCTTTTTGCTAAGTTTGTTTGTTTAAGTCAGCAGTTTGTCGAGTGTTTATTAGCCAATGTATTTCTTATGAGAAAATGTAGTTCCCGAGAAAAAGCTGCAAGGGAAAAAAAGAGAAGGATTGTGAACTCCTCAAATCCTGTAAGACTACAAATGTGTTTACAATGTGTACATGCAGTGTTTGTGAACAGACACGTTTCAAACACTGTAATAATAATAAAATTAAGTTGAACCTAATATATATTTTTTTAACGTAATATGATTGCTTTCAACCGACCTGTGAAATGTGTTGACATAATACGTTTAATTAAAGTCAACGTTCAGTTTTTTCAGTGCAAGTACATGCACTCTGAATGTGAAGGTTTTCCTATGTGGCTTTATTGGCATTGAAGTGGGACTGGAGCAGGGGACTGAGCTCCTGGAAAACGAAACGTGATTCCAACCCGAGATCATTTGAGAGGAACGTCAGAAATGACGTCACGTCCAGAAATTGGATACACATGGGGGGATGTGTCCAACAGATAGTTTGTTTGAGGCCAGGAAATGTGGACAATTGTTAAAGGTATTACTATTATCTTTTTGTATTGTTATTATATAATTACTACAACTATCTCCCGCAGTTCTGTTGAGTCTATTAATGCTTCTTGTTATGTCAATAAGTCTAAAGAAATGCAGTATTCATGGCTGCATGCAACTTGTTCTCCTGACTATAGACTGTATTTTAAAATAAGCTAATGGAGCTCTCACAGTGTGTACTGCAACATCAAATCACATGATAATATTACACTCAGTATAATTACCACATCAATGCTTTTAGTTTGAGCTGAGAACACTTTAGGAGAAGCTGTTTTTCATCTCCAACACACACCAAAACGAATCCTTGGCTCATATTGAAAGTAAAATGTAAATCCTGTCTTAATTGAAAGGATACCGATTCAAGGATCAGAGCTAGAACATTAAAACGCCATTTGTCAGCACTTGGCCAGTGGGTGGATCATTACAAAACGGAGCTATTGCTCCTTCAGGTCAAAAGTCACTTTTGGGGAGCAGTGCGTCGATATAACAGTGAGTACTCGAGTGTTGCTGTAATACCACAGGATACTTTTTACACCATCTGTAAAATAGCAGCGCTGATACTGAAAGGTTTGTGTGTGTGTGTGTGTGTGTGTGTGTGTGTGTGTGTGTGTGTGTGTGTGTGTGTGTGTGTGTGTGTGTGTGTTATGCAGGCCGGTGAGAGCACCACCAGTCCAGGCAGAGATAAGAGCAGGGAGTGGTGATAACGTTTGTTCAGGTCATGTGAGACTTTAAAATGAAACCACAGCAGAGTGTAGCAGCGTAAATCCATCCAAATCCATCTAACTAAGGATTTAACGTCTCAAAAAACGGTACAGTCTCAAGTTCCATTAAAGAAAAACGTGCTTAATTTGATTAAATATACTTCGGAATGGTGTTTTCCCATCCAGTCGAGTCCAATACGCATTTGGTTCAATTACGCACGGACAGACCCTCTGCTGCTTCCGTATATGAATGTGCCATTACTTCGCAATTTCAACCTTTCACTTTATCTATCCTGAGAAAAAAACAACTCTTTAGATTCAGGATCCTGATCCAGGATCTCATGTGAATCCCCCTCTCTCCCTCTTCCACTCAAAACTTGGCTCATCAGCTGTTCTGGGGCCCTGGAGGCGGCCTCCTCCCTTTGTCTCGGCCTATGGGCTAGCTGGCTAAGCTAGTCGGCCCCTGCATCACTTTCTGGGTAACTTTAGACTAGTGCACTCCTGCTCCGGAGCGCAAAGTTCCGACTGACCCGCGGGGCTAAAGGGGGGACGCAGGGAAGGAAACCCCGGTCGGTGCTGTACATGGAGATGGACGGCAGCCAGAGCTGTGCGTGAGTGCGTGCGCGGAAACATTAAGTAACTTTATAGTAGGAGTAGTGGAGGTGCTGATGGTGGTGGTGGTGTAGGCTGGTACGGGGAGGTCGGGGGATCCTTGCTTTTGATTTATGTGTTTGGGGGAAGCTGTCAGGAGCAGAAACAGAAGCAGGAGATTTTATTCCAGCACTTTAATAACATTTATCAGCAGCTATGCAACAACACGGACAGCGCTTTTCATCCTGCGGTCTTGGATACTATTATACAATTATTCAATTAACCTTTTAGATGTTTACCACCGCGGATGGATGTGGGTCCGGCCCGGGAAGCGTTCTCCGGCTCTGGGTGCTCTAAGGACCCGGGCTGGAGCTCTTCATGGTGTCCGGGTTTTCTCTCTGAATCATGCTGGAGTTGTTTATGGGCCCCATGGATGCAGAGCCGCTGGGAAACAGCTGTTCTCCTCATGGGCCGCTTCTCATTTTCGTTTGCTCGTGCGGCCGTTTGGCAACATTTGGGATTTATTTGCTCATTTGTGATTGTTATGGATTTGTTCAGTAGTCAATTGGAGAGTTTATGGGTGTCACACTAGGCTTTGGATTATATTTATTGTGCTTTTTGAACTTCAAAATAATCCGAATAACATATATTTGTTCGATTGTAATCATTTCCACTCTTTGTGCTCGGCGTATTAATGCACCACTTAATGTGTTAACAATTCCACCACAAAGTTCATTCATTAAGTTATTAATATACAAACAATTAAGTAAGCAGCCTATTTCATATTTTAAACTTTAATATTATTTTTTAGAACTATCAAACTATATTTACTTATTTCTACATGAGGTGATTCCACAACATTTAATTTGTCTATTCTTTCTATTCTTTCTGCCTCTATACTTTCTGACTTTTATCTGGATTACATTTTTCCTTAGTCTAATTGTTTTCCATCAGCAGGCAGATCAGATATGCACACGGTTTTTAAAACGAAGGGGAAACACGGTGAATATGAAAGGATGTAATATGATAAGCAGAATCAATAACATGTCAGATCACTCCACCCAGCCCTTATTCCTCTCTCTCTGCTCTTATTGCTTGTATTCCGGGAAATCACCAGGAATCATTTAGGTCAGAAATACCTGTCAGCACTTGACCGTTCGATTAGACTACAACAGATTCTGTGCTCTATCAGATTTGAGCAAGACCTTCTGATTGCATCTCTCTATGTGTTTTATCTAACCTTTTCCCCCCCTCCCTTCCCCTTTCCCTGCAGTTCTTAGGAGCTTTCTGGAAGCCGTTTCCTGCCATCACAATATCGGAAAATAAGAGGAAATCTTTCGGTGAGTGCTACTTTGTTTTTTTGGTGATGCTATACAATATGAGGAAGATGTTTTCGGCATGTGAATCTGCAGTAACCGTTATTAGACTTTGGAGGATGTGAATTTCGATCACAATCTTGGTTATGCAGAATTGTTTAAGAGCATATTATTAAATCTGACCAAATTACAGCACATCTTAAAATGGGGTGGGGACGGTGATTTTCTAGGGGTTTTAAAGACTGTCCGCACCTTAGCCGTATGGGTCTTGTGCGCGCAGTCTTTGTATGATGCCATGTTTTACGCCTTTGTCCAACACTAGATATTATTATTTTTCAGTCATAATTATCGTTAATATTCTACTTTTACATTTTGATGCAAGATATTATGAATCCAACGATTACAGAAAAACTAAAGCAGATAATGAGTGTATACATATGTTGGTGGTTCTGTGTCATTAATAGGCGATTCTATCATTTGATTCACAGCCTGAATTTGTAGAGATGGGAGATGAATGCATGGGAAATGTGTATGTGTTTGATTGATGAAAAATCATATCATGACACGTGCTAATGTAATATGATCCAGAGGTGTGTGATGACTTCATCATTTGATGCGACAGTTATTAAAACAGCGCTTATGACCCCCCACCACTATGCCGGTATTATCAACCTAAGAACAGTTTATAACTAAGTGATTTTCTTTCAGAGCACACAAACCTCACAAATACTGATTCAACCATCAATAGTATGAAATATTGTAAATCAAATCGAATTTTATTTATATCTAGCCCAATATCCCCACAACACATTTGTCTCGTGTTTTCTGTTGTTTTTGTAGATAGATCAACAAACATGAATGACAGTAAAAAGTTATAACATAATAATAAATGAAGGAAAAAAACACAATTGAAATATAGACAATCCTATTGACACAATGGTAATGCTAAATACAAATAAAATAAAAATATAGGACCCAGGAGTATGTTCAAGGTAAGCCTGAGAATGCACTTTTTTTGTTTGTTTAAAAAAAAAAGTCTTTAGCCTATCTGTAAAGTTAGTTGTTCTGCCTCACGAACATAGCTTTAACCTTAAAGCAACACGTTTCCGCACAGTGCGTAAAATAGGCTTTAAAAAAAAAAAAAAAAAAAAGTCCCGTAGTCTGAGGAAATTCCTTTGTGTCATCTTCCGTGGCCTAAATGCCTGATGTCCTGGGGGAGAAAAAAAATGGAAAGAGGATTTCCATTCCAGGGAGTTTCAGTTGTGAAACCCAATACCCGTGACTCAATCCGAAACACGGAGCCGTGTATCATGCCTTCCAAGGAAAATAAAGCAGAAGCTCCGGCATGATTTTACAAGTCAACATGTAGTTGCCTAATCCTCTCTGCTGATTTCACCACGTCTCTTCACACACTGTTGCTCAGTAGGAGGAGAATAAAAATGCAGAGACAATAAAATAGCTGATTAGTGGTTTGGTTAATGAGTAATGGTGATGTTCAGCAGCAGTTAGCAGATCCTTTAGTCCTCACAAAGGATGGTTTGAAGGGAAACTTGCAGACCGACACATTTCAGGATCCCACCTTCCTCCTACACCGAGCTCATCCTCTTTCAGCAGCCCACAGCCAGTGCTATCTGTTTTAAAGTTGGCTGTTTACACACACACACACACACACACACACACACACACACACACACACACACACACACACACATCGCTGCTGGGTGCGAGAAAACTCATAAATCTTACCATAAACGACAGGGGTAGCGTCCTGAATAATACAAATAGAGGGAGTGGAAGTGTGTGTACGTGTGTGTGCTATGACAATATAGGGAACATTTATAGTCTTTTCTCTTTCCCTCTGGGTTTTATGATCACTTTTGCTTCCTTTTTAAGTCACATTTTTCTGCTAATCTTGTTGCACCTTGCCCGTCTTCCTCGTATTTCCCTTTATGAAGACCTTGAAGTGCACTTTAAGTCATGCATATTCGTTTTACTCTTTAATGGAAATGTTACATTGTTACTTTCTGTACCTTAATGTCTGTCTCGCTCACTGTGACCTAATTTTCTTGTTTATTTACCATATTTTGTGACTATGCAGCAGCAGGGGGAGACAAGGTGCTGACAATACGGGAGGGTGGGGTGGGGGGGGCGGGGGGGGGTTTGGGCCACGGAATGAGCTGCAGGAGGGGCTCTGTAAATAAAATGGTCATACAATTAAAAAAAAGGCAAATTTCCTGGCAAAGTGGAAACAAGATCTTCTCCCACTGCCTGTAAACAGGCCTCCATGATATCAAATGCATTTGCCAAATTGCCACAAACAGTGACTCATAATAAGTGATTGGCACCTCCTAAAATAACAGTAAACATATCATACATGTCTGCACTCACTTAACTTATCTGGCTCTTTAAATGAATATGATTACAGTGAAAAGTATTATTTACATTTCCAGTGAAAGTCAAATGTACTGTTATAAATATAATTCATTACCATATTTTGATGCAAGCCTTCACATGTGAGAAATAGACAGTAAAGGCATCAGCTGTCAGCTTTAACCACTTTAGTTTGGCAACAAAAACAACTTGATCTTAATTATATTCTGAGGTTTAGCTAGCCTACTTGTAAGAATGTGTAATTATCATTGGCCTTCTTTGTTTTCTTAATGTTAAGAGGCATAGTTGGTAAGATTGAAATTTGTATAGACCTATCTATCAATTGTAATGACATGGTATAGCTGAGTTTAAACAACCCAAACCACGACCTCCTCAGCAAGAAGTCCTGCCAGCTCCTGATTGGAAATAGGCCTACAACTATGGCTGATATGGACCCAGTTGTGGGCTGTTTGTTGACTGGTTATGGAACAATTAGGATTTGAAAGGCTATCAATTAGTGTTGCCACGTGAAAAGAAGCTCCATGCTTTATGCCTGGCTGCAGCCTGGTAGCCTATATTAGCATAATGTGAGAGTGACGCTCAGATGTTTGATGGGGGAATCAACGCGTCCGCGAGTCAAGCTCCGTTATTTCCTCCGTTACCCCCGTGAGCGTTACCCGGGCTGATTGTCAACAACATGATGAGAACACCTACTGGGAAACTAGCACCACCATTAGCCTACTCCTAGGCCGGCTGCAGACTGCCAGTGTGGTGTGGAATAACGGCTTCCAGAGACCGAGGCGAGAGCAGGTTACACACCGAAGACAGAGAAGACGCTGAGGCGGGAAGACGGAACATAATAAAGGAGCTCGCGCACAACCCAAACATGCAATGGGTTGACATGTTGTGGCGGGGCTGCTGCCCACAGGCTGTGTAAGAGCTAAAAAAGCGAGACATTTGAGGCCATTGTTAACAGCCAGCAGCGGTGCAGGCAGCGCTGGTGCTGGGGCGGGAGGGTGGAGGACGGTGGGGGGCGGGGGCGCGAGCTGGCAGCAGGCAGGCTCCCGGTAAGCCTGAGCAGCTCGTGCGCTAGCTTGCCTGCCTGTAGCCCATTAGCTACACCGAGCCCCGTCTTTTAATTCTCCCCCCCCCTCATCATTCACTTCTGGGCACCGTCGCTCTCTCTTATCCGACAGCCGTTCATGCCACACGGTCTCCGGCGCGAGCTTGGTCCGCCGCCGCTGTCAGCTCCAGGAGGTGTTGTGGTGCTCGCGCTAGTGTCGAGACAGCAGCGGAGAGAAGAAAAGAAGAGGAGAAAACGAAAGGGGACGCAAGCGGATTTGTTATTAATTCAGTATTTTATTATTTGTTATTGATTAACGTGCTTGAGGACTAATCTGTAATGCGGTGTTGCTGGGTCCGAGCCGGACTGGACGGGGACCGCCGGGGCTAGAAAAGGTAAGCAGCCTCACCGGCAGGCAGCAGGCCAACAAAGCAGAAACACGGAGTTAGTTCGCTGTGCACTTTGAGTGGCTGGCTCAGTGATTTATGGCCCGTATGACTTCAATCCCGGTTCAAGAAGAGTTCACAATGCTTTAAGCTGCCGCAAGCAGCCCCCCCTCTTCTATCGGCCTTCCAACTCTGTCCTTTTTCTCTCTGTGCCTCTCATTTCTCCCCTGCTCCTCACTTAGAGCTATTTATTTACATCATATTTGCTGTTTTGGATGGACTACTTGTGCCTGGTATTTATAGGCTACCTATTTCTCTCCCACGGCCCTCCTTTTTTATTATTATACTATTTTATTCCACACTTTGTGATGCTGTATTTGTATTCATATTCACTGTTTGTAGCAACAATAGCTCTGATGTGGCCAATCTTTTATTGTTTCTGGCCTCTCTCTCTCTCCCCCCTCCTCCCTCTCTCTGTGTCTGTTAATGGGATAAGGAATACGTGGACTGTCCAAGTTAATGCATTCTCTCTTTGAGCTTCTCATGGCAGGCGCCATTTGTAATTTTATATCCCAGGATAAAACACAGACACTGGACACCACAGGCTGACCTCTCCCTCCCTCTCCATCTCTCCCTCCTCTCTCTCTGTTGTTTTTGTTTGGGTGGCTGTTTCTCTGTCAGTGTAAGTGGATTATTCGGGGAGGCGTCTAGTAAAGTTGGTGATTGTAAACTACAAGCAAGGGCCACAGACATTACGTGTCCCGTTTAATGGCAAAGCAGCGATATGATTTAATAACATATTCCTCCTACACTCAGTGCCACGGCCTCCCTCCCTCTCCCTCCTTGGGACTATTCCTCAGAGTAAATAATTAGGATTCCAGCTTGTCTCCCAGAAAGATGAATGGCTGACATGTGTGACGTGCTGAGAGCTAGAGTAGGGCTGGACTGTCTAATCACCAAAAAGAAGAATAGTGGGGTAATCTGCATTTTTTTAAACGAACGAACATATTTGTAAAGGCTAGTTTGCACAATTCCATCACAATAGGAAAACATTTGCACCTTAAATAATCCGGATTTCTATTTTTCGCATTAAAATAAATCAAAAACGGCATCTGTTTGATTAGCAAACGAAACATATGCTAACCTTACAATTAATTACATTGTAATGTTAATTAATTGGGTCAGTCTTGTAAATGTTACATTAAATGTTATTTAAGAAATAGTTCATATAGCCTAGGCCTCGTGCTCTGCTGTTTAAAAAAACATCAACAATAGCACGAGCCATTTGCTACAAGTAGACAACTTTTAAAGTTATTTTTTTTAACGTAGGCCTGTTTCTTTTCAACGTAATGGTGTCACGTTATTTTCTCACACACTTCAGCTGGACACTTCACTGTAGTTTGGTGGCTACTAGCTTAATATCTGTTATCTGTAATTAGCTGAACACATTAGCCTGTTAGCTGTAGCTAGCACACAGCGGCTCAGTGAGTGTCAGATGGCAGATCTTCATCTTCTTCTTCTTCTTTTTCTTTTTCTTTTTCTTCTCTCCAAATGAATGCCAGGTGCTCTCTCTGCCTGACACCCGGCCACAGGCCCACCCCGGCGGTGAGGCAGATAGGGACCCTATGGGGGCTCACGGCTGGTTTTTTCTACTTGTCCTCTTTTTCTCTGGGCCGTGATAGTGCACTCGACACTAATGAATCACTGACTCGTGAAGCTTCTTCCTGGCTTTCTGTCTTGCTGTCCTATCTGTCCATTGTTGGCCTGTTTTGTACCCAAGTCCAAGTGTTTATTTTTGTATTCTTGGAAGAGTCTAGGAATTATTGACCCCGATTCAACCTTCCTTTGCCTTTAAACAGTCAGACATCGTTTACAGCGTTATAGCCTACATCTCAATAAGCCTTTATTATTATAAACCACGTGCAATAATATGCGTTATTTCTACTCAAACATGATGCAGGAGTATGTTGTTATTGTGTTTCCGGAGACTGAGTGAGGTAACAGCCGAGCAGACGGAACACAGTAAATCATGTGTGGAAGGCAGAGGTTGACAGAAATAGGCTACCTACATCAGTCACAAAGGAAATATATACAGGCCACATAAACTGCCGCCATTACACAACGAAATGTCACGTTCAGCCTGAATAACAACAGACACGGTGGGGTAGTGCTTTATTATAAAAACATCATTCTCACTGAAATGAAATGATCGAATAATACAAATGGATTACTTATAGTTTTGTTAAGTAGTGAACACGGTGTTATTCCATTTGTATTTTTAAATTGAAAGGTGAACCACTGTCATTATTCTTGGATTACATGATGGAACCAAAACATAATCAGTGATAGATTATAATAACATTAATAATGTATAAGTATACTTATACTTAACTATTAACCAGGATTCATAATATCATTAAATGGGCAAATATGTTACTTGTAATTGCTAAGTTTGTAATAATAATAATAATAATAATATTACTATTAGGATTATAATATCAATAATAGCAGTAATAATAATAATAAAGCTGCATCATTTGAAAAAATACATAAACAAAAACGAAATAATAATAATAACAATGGTATTAATAATAATAATAATAATAATAATAATAATAGTAATGATAATACCACTTAAACCATTTAAATAATACAACAAATAATAATAACATGTAATGTGTGCATCACTGTGAATAAATTATTGTGTGTGTGTGTTAAATCATGTGTGTGTGTGTGTGTGTGTGTGTGTCTTTGTTAATGTGTGTGCGTGTGTGCCTCCTCCATCAGAGCATCTGCAGGCTGTGCACTGGGCTCAGAGGGGAGGGGGAGGGTAGAGGGGGGGGGTGAGGAAAGAAAAGCAGTGGTTTCTATTCATGTCATGGTGCCTTTCATGGCGGAAGATGGATTTATCTCTCTCATTTCTTCATTCTGCCTCTCCTTAACCTTTCAGGTCAGATTGCAGGAGACCGTTGGAGAGACACCGTCACGTGACCCCCGGTACCAAATGGTCTTCCGGCAGTGGCTCTCAACAAGGACCGGAGCACAAGACGCCACTTCTCTCAGAAATGCAGAAGACAACATACTACGACAACTCCTCTGCACTTTTCGGTGGCTACTCGTCCTACCAGGTGCAGGGGGCAGCGGCAGCCGGCAACGGCTTTGGGGGCTACGATGCACCGGTCCCAGTGTCCCACCACCAGCCGGCCTTCCAGTCAGCCCCCCATCTGGACGTGGATTCGTACCAGCGCTCTGCCTGCTCTTTACAGTCACTGGGCAGCAACAGTGGCCACCAGCAGCAGCAGCAGCTAGCCAAGACCAAGGAGCTGAATGGCAGCTGCATGCGGCCCAGTTTGCCACCTGAGCACCTCCCCGGCCCCCAGGTGTCCCCCCCACTGCCCCCCAACCCCAGCAGCAGTAATACTGGGGCTCAGCAGCCAGGGGGCAGTGCCGGGGCCTCCTCGCTCACTAAATCAGGCCCCAATAAGTCGTCTAATTCCTCTTCCTCCACGTCATCCTCCACGTCTTCCTCCTCCTCTTCGCTGCCCCCCAACCCGACCATGTCCAAGCAGATCTTTCCCTGGATGAAAGAGTGTCGACAGGCCATCAAGCAGAAAAACTGTTCGCCCAGCAACAACTCTGGCAACGGTGTGTGAGAGCGCACCTGTCTCTGTCTCTCTGTCTGTCTTTGCTTTGATTCCCCCCCATAGCCTCACAGAAAGCACATGCAGAATACTAATCCCCCCTACACCAAACTCTCTCTCCTCATCTCCCCCTTCCTCGGTTCCTTATGTCCTCCTTCTATTTCATTTTCCTTCCTCATTAGCGCCTCTTTCCTATTATCCTGCCTTCGCCTTCCAATCACCACATCCCTCTTTCCTCACCTCTCTTATCAACATCCTCTTTCAAGCCACAGATCCCCAAGGATTTAAAAAGGTTTCTCAGACTGTTATAGCAAAACAGCTTTCCACAGGCAACTGGTCATGTTGGTTATCAGTAGCTGGGGAGTGCGTCTGCTCTGATCCAAGGTCATCCTCAGCATCTAATCCGGCTTTAAGGTGAACACAAGGGACTGGTGAGCTGGATTCACTATAAAGCTTTTTTCATCTCCCTGAGAAAGTCTGATCAAATGGAAGCTGAAAAGCTTGAACCTACAATTACAATTGTGCTGCACACTTTGTTATATAACTGAGTCTTTTGATGACTCAAACATCAATAAAGTACCCGTCAAAACCCCTGAATGTTGTGAGCAGTAAAATAGGCCAACGGTCAGAAGCATGGCAGTATACAAGTGATCAGCAAGAGAATACAGTAAATATACACTATGTATTCATTCATATTTCATTTTTTAGGAAGAGGATGGTTAGTTTATTTGAATGTATATGTTGTGTACCAAACAAATATTTTCTTCCAATATTTGCCTACAAAAAGGAGCACTTTGTTTTCTAGGAGATCCATAATGACCACTGTACTGTATGTCTGTATGTAGGGCAGAGGGGCTGGAGACACAAGGATTCAGCTAGCCTGCTTTTGAATCCAAGAAATACACCTAGCAACACCTCTTCATTTCACCCATACCAACCACTGAACACTTTGTATCATTTTTATTTCACCACTTCACCTTGTAAAAAGAAATCATTGTGTGTTTTTGTGTGAGGGAGAAGCATGGTACAAAACAAAAGCCTGGTGCAGATTTCCCTGAGGCTTATCATCATAATGAGGCTGGTTCCATCATGGCTGTATGGAGATCTTTACTAAACCTGTGATGGGTGTGACAAAGTGAGTCAGGTCTGCATACAGCACAGACACACAGCACGTGGATACACTGCTCTTCATCCGTACATAGTTTGACATAAATGTCCCCCTAAAACCACCAGCGCTGCTAAGCACACAAAGGAAACTGTAAACATTTGAGAAAGTTGCATCTGGGATAAACAAAGTCATTGGAGGAGATATAGATCTGGTGTTCCGACAGTAATTAGTCAAATCTTGTGTAGAAGGACCTAAAAAAGTAGAAGTGGATAAAGACACAATCAATGACAAGTGATCAGTGCATCTTCCTTCATCATTTACCTTCCTCATCACCTCTTACACCCTCTGGTTATCACTTGCCTTCTGATTGCCCTCTCCTCTTCATCTCCTTGTGGCACCTTCTTGGTAATCCACAGATATTAACACAGTGAATTTAAATGTCATGTACGATAACAGATGAATAGATTTTTCAGAGAGAGGAAGAATGACGTTTGCACGTTTGAAATGAAAGATATTAGCAATGGGGAAAAATACAGCATGATAAATCTGAATATCATGTCTGATAACAGGAAAAGAAAACAGACAGATCCGTTATTAGAATTGGTAGTTATCAATGAGAAAAGAATATGTTGTGCCATAATGAATATGAGTATTAACAAAGCTTTCAGATGACTGAGGAGAGTTGGAAAGAGATTAGGCTGTTTATTAACCAGCATTTGATACAATCCTTTTGAGAATGTCCCCGCTCTGTGATGCCCCTTTCACACCAACACGGTTCCAGGGCCGGTTCTAGAGCCTGATAAGCACCGTTTTCCTGTTTACACCGCAGCGGAGCCGGCTCTAAGCACCGAAAACCGGTGCTTACCAAGCACCAAAAAATGGTCGGCCTACAAGCAAGAACCGCATTTGTTCTTAGATACACAACCCTGATTCTGCCTTTGAGCCGCTCATGCTCTTAATACGTGCTTTGTGTTCGCTCCCTTTGCACAACATTACTGTGATAACATTAGATAGATTTCATTGATCTCAATTTGGGATCTTTTATGAAAGGCCCTTTAATTGTTGGCTGCAAATGTTTTAAATATTTACCAGGAGTGGGGTTTGAACCCACGAGGGTATATGCCTATTGGATCTTAAGTCCAACGCCTTAACCACTCGGCCATCCTGCTTTTTTATCACACAATTTCCTGTGTCCAAAACTTTTGCTTCATATTAGCTCCCTTTGCGCTTCACATACACTTCCTATGCCCTTAGCATTCGCTTAACTTGTTCTTCCGATGCACTTACTATTCAACATGCAATTTGACTTTGCATGCGCTTAACATGCCTAATATTGTGCTTCCACTATCTATACGCTGCACTCCCAATGTTCATCATTATGTTCTTTCTATGTGCTTCCTACCCTTTTACCAATAGGCTTTCCTAACCCTAACCATCTAGTGGAGCAGTTACCGCTGCACACCAAATAAACAATATGTGCCTGTGTGTTAGGTATGCAATAGCCACAATTCATTTCATGGAAGTTATTATATTAAGGTGTTGGAGGATGTAGTTTGTGTTTTATTTGATTATACTTCAAGGTGTTTTATTTACTCGACCCTTATTGATATATTTGGGGTTGGAGATTAGAAGCACCCCTCACAGCACCAAACTGCAGCCTCCCAAATAGCCGAGCAGTTGAATCAACAGCTCTCAGATTTCAACAAAAACTGAACACCACACCCTTCAGGCAGGACCGTTGCATAACGTGAACCTGACTGACTGGCAACAGAGCGTAGACAATCCGGTTTAACGGCAGCTTCTTCACAACCTGATCAAACAGTGATGCTTGTTCCTATTTGTACTAATGTTGCTCCTTCCAAGAGCTCAGCAGTTGAACCTTTCCATTTTCTATACAGGCTTCTTGCAAACTTTTAAGATCGAAACTTCTTTTGTTAACTATTTTTATTTTTCTATCTTTTCTTTTTGTTAGAGTAAAAGGGCATGTGTGAAAGGGGCTTAACAATCGTCAGGACAACCCGTCTGTTGTAAGGTGTACCATTTTTGTTACTTGCTGGCAAATTATTTGAAGCACCTTGCAAACATTTCTTTTGAATAATTTCTTTGCGGAAATAATGAAAAGATTTGAGGATAACCATAGATTGTGACGGATAGCCAAATATAATCTAGTTGTATTCCTCTTAACACACAAAGTCATTATAGCAGAAGATGACTTTGATGTTAATAACAGCATCGTTTCCTTCTGAAAAGAATGTATACATTGGCATTTTGAAAACTAATGTACATGTATTTAGTGGTAACAGTTGAAATGTATGAGCAAATCTCAATATTTTCCAGCTGCATTAGTAGTTAGTATAAGTATCACATACATGTGGGGAGAAGCGTGACTGTAGCTGCTGATGAAGTGAGTGAGGGTCTCCATCAGCTCCCAGTCTCCAGCTGCTGCTGCTGTGGGGGGTTTGTCTTTCCTGCCAAGATGCAATTTAGCTGCCCTCGGCCAGCACCGGGCCCTCCGTCTCTTAATAACTGCCACTGTTATGAAGTGTTGACAACTAATATCAGGGGATCATTCAGCCCGAGCCTGGACCCCCCTCTGCTTTATTAAGAAGCTGAATGCTTTCAATTTCCTCCAGCATGCAGCCTGAGTGGCTTTATTCTCTCTTCTCATCTTCCCTTTACCTGTTTCTTACTATATCCTGCTTTTTGCACATTTCCACTCCTCTTTTGCACATTTCTCCCATTTCCATTTTCTTCATTTCCAAGGTCTTTGGTGCTCCCTTGTTTTAGTTTTTGCTTGTATCTTATCAATATCATTATGCCATTTTATATTGACTTGCCCTTTCTCTGTTGGACCCTTGTTCTTCTCCCCAGTATCAGGAGGAGCAGAGAGTGGCAGCAGTGGGGAGAAGAGTCCCACCAGCGGGTCTTCAGCCTCGTCTAAGCGGGCCCGTACGGCCTACACCAGCGCTCAGCTGGTGGAGCTGGAGAAGGAGTTCCACTTCAACCGGTACCTGTGCCGGCCGCGCCGCGTGGAGATGGCCAACCTGCTGAACCTGTCCGAGCGGCAGATCAAGATCTGGTTCCAGAACCGACGCATGAAATACAAGAAGGACCAGAAGTCCAAGGGCCTCAGCTCCAGTTCTGGAGGGCCCTCACCGGCTGGCTCCCCCCCCCTGACCATGCAGTCCTCCGCCAGCTTCCTCAACTCCATGCACCCTATGGGAGGGGGTGGAGCGGGCTACGACGTCCCATCTCCGCCATCCTTTGGCAAACCCCACCAGGGAGTGTCCTACTCCATGTCCACTGCCTACTCCAACGTCCCCATGAAGGGCTGCCCCCCCCAGCATAAGTACGGCTCCCCAGACCCGGACTACGGCGACCCCCACCCTCACCACGGCATGGCCAGTAACGCTGGCTACGGAACTCCCAACAACATGCAGGCCAGTCCAGTGTACGTGGGGGGGGGCAGCTATGTGGAACCCATGCCTGGCTCGGGGCCCTCCATGTACGGGCTAAACCACCTCGGCCCCACGCCACCCCACCACCAAAACATGGACTACAATGGTGCGGGGCCCATGTCGGGCGCCAACGGGCACCATGTGGGTGGAGGGGGCCCCCCGGGCCCCTGCGACCCGCCCCCCCACCAGACGTACACCGAGCTGTCGGCGCACCACACCTCGACTCAGGGCAGAATCCAGGAAGCACCCAAGCTCACTCACCTGTAGCAGGTTAGCAACAACACCACAACGTAGGGAGTAGTGAAGACCACAGACTAACAGACTAACATGTGGGGACCTGCTGCTGCACGGGGGCAGCAGGGGGGCCACAAGGAGACAGACAGGAGCCATCCAGTGGTTTGTCCTGTGCCCTACAGCCTCAGAGAGCCCCCCCCCCCCTGTTTACACTGCCTGACCAGTATTAGGGCTTTCACTGTTACTTTGACAGTGCAGTTAAGTGTAAAACCCAAAGGTAGTGCCTGTGAGCCGCAGCGAGGGCCAGACACTGAACTCACTGCAGTGTAGAGTCAGAGGAATCAATGGTGGCTAAAACACTTCATATTTCAAACAGGGACCAAACGTACTATCCGCTCCTGAAACATTACATTATCCGACAGGACATTAGGAATGTTCATACGAAAGAGGATGAGTGCCACGTTGACAACATTTTTGAGATCTTAATTTATTATTTTAAGTGCTGAGGTTAAAGACAGAATTCGGACCTTTCTCAGAACTAAGAATTCAAATTTGTGTTCACATGTGGCCCTAATTTTCTTCCGTATGTTCAAGAACGAGAGCATTATCAGATTTACCCATGAATAATTGAACTTACTGCCTAATATTTAAGTATACTTTATCAGTGATTGTTCCATTGGAACTCTTGACTTTGTCCCATTGTTTAAGCATCTCACATGAACCCTTTTTAGAGCAGTTTACACTCCACTCTGTCCCAGGGCAGTGAGGAATATTGTAGGCGTGGGAGAAGAGGTTTACAGTCAATTGTCTCCCACGTCCCCTGGGGACAATACATGTCAGGAAGCTCATCTTGTGGTAGTGTAGCAGAGACATATCAGCAGCTGTACAGCACAACAGGGTTTATGGTGAGCACCAGTGTTTAGTCAGTGTTAGACTGATCATCTGCACAGTCAATCAAACAAAACTATATACTGAGTACTAGAGATTCAGAAATAAATATATTTGTCAGAAACCCCCAAAAAATCTAATATGAAAGCACATCTCTAAGTATGATGTGTTTGTGTGGGTGGGGCAAATTGCCGCCCAGCTGGCCTGCTGTTAGAGCTTGGAGTATGGGCTTTTCAATGTGTACCATGATAAGGAAATGTTCCCCCGAAGACACACACATATACAAACTCCCGGCTGCTAAATGAAATAGTTGCTAATGGGCAGTTAACGAGGTGGTTAGATTTATGGCGCCGGGCTCTCTCCCCCTCCAGGCTACACATGTTGTTGTCAGCCGGGCTGAGCTATGTGGAGAACCGTCCTCTCCATCAGCTGAGAGAGGGAGAGCACAGATATGTCTCCCTCGTCCCACAGAGCATACAAACCACTGGATGTGCTCCCCCTCCCCGTCTCCTTCTCCTCCTGCTGACCCCGCCTCTCTCCGATCCACTACTAACTCTCTCTCCTGTCTGTGGCAGCAGCACATGGCTTCTGAAGGAGGCTACACATCCCACAACCCGCCACAGACCGCCCCCCCCCCACACACATGCACACACACACACACACATCCATCCCCACACATGCACTCACTACCCCTCCCATCAATCTAACAGGGTTTAAGAAGCTACACGAGGCTACAGTAGCTCCCATAGACACATTTCTGTGCTAAGCTACTTTAGCTAATCACACACACACACACACACACACACACACACACACACACACACACACAGCAACGCTAAGCTAGCTTCCTGTCGTTGCCACACACCCACAGCGGGGTCACGCCAGCTGTTGACATCTTTGAACAAACACATGAGAGGACACGGAAGAGACATTTTTAATGTTCTTATTTTAGCACATCATCGACACAGGGTAAATAATAAGAGTGGAGAACAATATTTATTTATGTTTGGCTACGTCATTGTCCTCTGTCTGTCTCTCCATCTCTTTCTCTATCTCTCTCTCTCTATCACCTTATAATATGGTTTTGTTCTCACATATCTGTTAACGTGGATACAGGGTATATATTTGAACAGAAATGCATGTCCCAGAAATCTGAGCTGATGTATTTCACACATATTTAAAACAACTGGGTTTATTAGTCAGTGAGGACAGTGGGGGAGAACACACACACACACACATGAACAGTGTGTGTGTGTGTGACCCCTATTTCACTCTCTGCTCTTAGAAATAAACCCTCTGTATGCTTTTAAAGTGCAGATCTACACACATGCTTTCCACATCTGGGCATCATTGTTGCACTTAGAGTTGACATTTTGATGGTTAAAAGATAATAATAATAAAATCTTATTTTGAAGACGGAAGGCCCTCCAATCAAAGCGTCTTTCGCCAATGTGTGTTCGAGTGAACATTCATATATAAATATTTATTTGTTATAGCCAGTTTGAAAAGACTTTCTGTTTTGTATTATTATTATTTATCCTTCATGTATTTATATCGAGAAAAAAATACTGTACTTTTTTAGTATTTACCTGTTATGAAAGAAAAAAAAATGTTGTGTTTCTTCTTGTCCGATGTACTGAAGTTACATTTTTTAGTTCTTGTATTTTAGAAGAAGATAGGTAGTTTTTATGTTCCTAAAATGACCCTTGTACATACATGTCTTGGCTTGTACAGGGAGCAGGCTCGGTGGGGATTGGTGACTCATCCGAGCTTAGTCGGAAAAATGTAGACAAACTATTAGCTGGAAAAAAAGTCTTTTTGGAGAAAAACAACTTCTTTTTTGTCCTTTGTAGCTCCTTTTTCTTTCATTGTTGAGAGAGTTGTCTGTCGAGCAATTCTTTAATAAAATGTTACGTTATTCAGAGCTATCGTCAGTTTGTCTATGATTCTCAGGTGTGGTGGTAAATAATCATTAAAGAAATGAAAGGGCTGCTTGGTTAGGCAGTGTTTCTGTCAGGAACACAATACGAGCGATGCGTTGATGACGTGTTGGCCAAACAGGAAGTTAGCATCTCAAGGGCTCCCTCAACCAAAATGTGGGATTTCCCCATTTGATTTCAGGATATTGAAGAGAAAATAAGTTCTGTGGCAAAG
>CALSBZ010046694.1:398384-419124 GCA_943591055.1 Gobionotothen gibberifrons
TCTGGAGAAGCTGCAGATAGAGCCATAAGAAATTAATGCAGCTGATTATTTAATGTTTAATGTTGTTTTTATAGGCAATCATTTAAGCTTTGTTAGTTCCAGGTTTAATATGCGCAATAAGTTCATTTCAATAAGTTTTGCAATAAACATTGAACCAGTCCGGCCCTCAACTAGTACCCATTTTGAAATGTTGGCCCACTGTGTATCTGAGTTTGACACCCCTGCTATAAACAAACTACAACACGGTCGCATGGGCGCACATCACCACGCTTAGCGACTAATGTTTGGCGTCAAGCTTTGTGCGTTCACCAGTGGGGTATAACCGACGGGTTTTATGCCGTAGAACAAAATGTTAAAATCTTGTTGTGTTAACCACAGACCTTGTAACCAAAAACACGTAACAAAAAAAAAAATTGACTTCATAACGAAGTGGTAAAATGCTAACTCATTCCCGGGTGTAAGGACTGCACCACTATTTTTGTGGCTAACATCATTATTAAATATGCTAATTATTGAACAGCGCTATCAGAACTCCAGTCAGGTTCTGTAGTGGTGCATATTTTTACATGACCAAGACCCTCGAAAATCAACCCTCTAAAGATCAGCTGGCCTCAGTGATAGAAAAGAATAAAGCCTTAATATGTCTGCTATCTGTGTAGACTAACCCTTTTAAGGATAAATGTCACCATCAATATTTCACCTATACATCTTTTCAACATTCAAATGACTTGCTTTTAGATGTTATATGATTTGTGTAGGTCTGCCGGCCATATTGGCCCTCAAGTTAATGATACCTTTTTGAGGGCAATATGGTACATGGTCCCAGGCAGAAAAAGGTACAATAGTTTTATAAATATTAAGGAACAATATACAAATACAGTGTGGGTTAGGCTAGGTTTCAAGCAAATGTTGACAAAATATACACTTCTTCCAATTTATATAAATGTTAAATGCCAACCTTTGCACTGAAAAAAATTGAAACATTGACTTTAATTAAATGTATTATGTCAACAAATGTCACATAACTGTATTAAAGGTGGGGTAGGTAATTTTGGAGAAACCAGCTCGAGTGCGCTCATGACCAATGAGGGCACGAGATAAGTTTGTGCACAGATGGAAGGCTGACAGGCAGGTAGGCCATCCAGTTACTTTAGCCGGGCCGGCTCAGATGATTGGTCGTGCTTTTTACAGCACCACGGCTTCCACTGATGACATTTTTTTATGGATTTTTTGTCAAAGCACTTCAGATATTCATTGCTATCGGGATGTTAAGAGCATTCCATGGAATATAACAAAAAGTGTATCTCGAGCCGGTTTCTCAAACTTACCTACCCCACCTTTAGTTAAAAGCAATAATAATAAGTTGAGCCTAACATTTTGTATTTAAACGTAATAGTATTGCTTTCAAATAAACTAATACAGTTGTGTGAAATCTGTTGACATAATACATTCAATTAAAGTCAAGTTGGAGTTTTTTTCAGTGAAGGTATATATGCTGAGTAGAATATGTGTTTTCGGAGTGTATTTGATCAGATGATGTGGCTCAGGTCCATGTGCTTTCACGATGTTGAGGATCTGGTGTCGTTGTTTCCAACAGCTTGTGTCTGCTGATGACCTGACACTGATGCAGGATTGAATATCAGATGGTGCTGCAGGCTAAAGCATGGCAGCACTGTCAGAAAACATCTACAGCCTAGAGCGACCTAACCTTTAGGAGAAATACAAATCTGCTTCTGGTCTCCTTTATGCTTTACAAAGTAGAAAGGAGTACACAAATTGTCAGATCATAGCGATTGTGCTACTGTAGCTATGGCCGGTGTTCATTTAGCGTTCTGATTAGTAACACCGATATAGCATCAGAGAAGGTCTAAGGTCGGACCCAACAACTATTCCTGGACTGAAACCTAAAACCTGCTGTGGAGTCCTCTTCTTACTTTAGCTCTGTTGTGATTGGCTGATTCCTCCAAACTATCTTTACAGAAAAAATATCAAACTCCGTCAGAACTATTCTTATACAGTTTAGTGACGAGTACTGTAAAGTATTGCATCTAAAGAATCATGTTTACCTCTCACAAATGCTGAAAATAATATTTAGGACTCAATTTCTCTACACAAAACAAATAGACTTTCGGAAGAATGACTCTATACGTGATGATTAGAAATGATTCAATAGATATGTTTTCACAAAGGGACTGTTTAACGTTTTATTACTCAAGATTGTTAAGATGGGAATGTTGGAGATATGGGCCGTAGAGATATCGATGAAGAAAACATTTCCAACATGAGATTGCTCACAACAAGCTCTGTGGAATGTTTTGAGTAACAGGGTCATGATTTCTGTTGAGAGATATGCTGTTGAGTTCTTCCAATGTATTTCTTCGTAAACAAGCAAAGTGCTAGTTCCAGTCATCTGGACAGAAGGCTGATAGTGTATCTCTGTGGTTAATATGACAAACACATGGCAACTCACACCAGACTATCTTAGTTAGCACTACAGGTATTGACAAATACATACTGTTGAATTTGGGTTGAAACTGTCCCTTTACGTTAACTTACCACTTCTGTGAAACTTAATGACTCAAAATGGGGCAAGAGTTTTGGCTGTGAGTGAGGCCTGAATGAAGATCATTTCTTTCAGTTTTATTTTTAAGTAAGGCTATTTGAGACCAGCAGATGGTATGAGTGTTGTATATATTATGCATAATGTTGGCAATTTCCTTGACATATTTCTAATGTCTTAGTCATTCACCCCAGCATCATGTTAACTACAATCTACTATTCATATTTCCAAAAGGGGTTCTATCATTATTTCTTGTGTGTAAAGTAGCAAAGAGGTTTTTCTTTTCTTCAACCACAGATATTCTTTTTAGGCTATTGTTTGACTATTCAACTGGTCCCCTGTTTGTCACTATTAAGCTATTACACCAATTTCATTCATCGACTTTTATTTATTTCCCAGTTGTCTTTTTTTCTACTCTTATTCTTCATGAGAAATGTTATTTAGGAGACTCAAAATAAGTCACAACCACCCCCCCAAGTGGAGCACAAACAGATCAGACTCCTCTCTCCCAATGTGTTCACCCCATTCAACTTTTTGTTTCTGTGTCTTGTGTTGCTGTTTATGTCTAAAAAAAAGCCCTGAAGCCTCGGCCCGGTCACATGGTCTCTAACCCCCCCCCCCCACACACACATCTCTATCTCTTGAACGCGCTCGTGCTGAGAGTAGCATAAAACTTGGGACATAAATCATGCTCCCATAAATAATGGCCGTACTTCCCTTTACATCTCTGTTGGACTAACAGACAATAAAAACACCAATAAGCAGAGATTGGATCTAATTTATTGCCTCATAAAAGCAGACGCAGAGCTCAGTGCAGCTATTACTGCAGAACACACTCTCCCAGCCAGGTTACAATTAAAAACTAATAAGGTCACACTCTTTAGGTGGATTAGACTACTTTAGGTAAATATATACATTTAAGATGTATTTTAAGGTATAAAGAGCACACCTTATTTTTTAGCTCATAGGAACATATTACTTTAACTTTTTCACAAATGTCCTCTATTAAACACAAATAAAAGTACGTATTCAAATGTTTTGGAGTTCTTTGAAATAAATAATACCATCAATAATAGTAAGAACAATAACAGTGAAACCATTAGATCTTAAACTTTTTTTCTTTGTCTTTTAATTTGTCTTTTTCATATTTATTACTATTATTTTACAATTGTATTTACAATTTCTACCCGGAACTTGAACTAATTAAAAATATCAATAATTAATGTTACATTTTAAATTAGATAACAGTTCAACTGGAATATAAATACGTGTTTTACCCTCAGTATCTCCAAAACAAAAGAGCCCACTGATAAATAAAATAGTGTAAAAACATATTCCAGCACACCCGGAAACAAATATCTTGTCTCCAGCAAAACTTCCCATAAATTCCTCGGAATTTCACAACAAGAAAAAAATGGATAAAAAAGTAAGAAATGGTATAATCAAAGCAGCTGCTGGTGTATTGCTCGGTCAGCAGTGTGTGGTGTGTTCATGTCGCCTCGGCCTACTCACTGCTGCTTTCTGCTGCTCAATGACTTCACTCCCACTCACATTGCTGCTTCTGTTGCCTCTTTCTCAGAGTCAGAGGGCAAACCAAATGGCATGGGAAAAAGAGGAAAACGACTGTGTGAGCTAAATAACTTGTGCATTTGTCTCTGGTTTATTTCTCAACAGATACATTATTTCTCCATGACATACGAGCGTATTTACTTTGCGGAAAAGCAGCGTACAAATATGGAATACTGAATTTAAAAGGGGAGAAATGGAGAGAGAGGTTTGCTTGTTATGTAGGCACAGAGAGGGGCTGCTGTCAGCCTCTTTGCGGGGCCTGAAAGATTGATCACCGCACTTCTTTTCCCACTCGGGGCTCCTCGGGACCTCCCTAAAAATACGCTCCTCCAAACTCCCTGATCTTTATAAAAATCTACATGTGCGTCCTGTGGAGTCTGAATGCCCCATCAGCACACTCTCACTTAGTATTAGCGTTTACATTATTGCGGCTGTATTATTATTTTTTGACTAAGGGGAACTCTTCCCCTCCTTCCATGCAGGAGCGACCTCGCTGTGAACTCTCTGTGCGTAAACACAGCGAACATTTTAACACTCATGCATCACACTGTGGAGAGAGTGTGAGAGAAGCTAGCAAAACATTGGTAGTGTGCAGCAGAGGCTATTCAAGGTGTATTTTATTTAGACAACACAAAGGCTTACTATTTTACGCATACGCACACTTAGGGAAAGCCATTACATCACAAATACAAGAAGAGGTCTATTAAGAAATGTAAATGTGCACTTACACCAACAGGCTGCCTCCCTCCCCTGTTAAATATAAATGTTTCTCTCCTAGAATCTGCAGAAATCTCCTCCATCCTCTCCTCCTGAGCGGCTGCGCCATCTAAAACCCTCCCAAACTTTCTAAATTGAAGATTTTCAGCCTCTGTCACACTTTATAAGATTAATGATCTGTGTGGTGTAAACAGTAGTTTTTTTTCTAAGGGAGCCATATTGTAAACGGTGGTGACCAGCCTAATGTTAACAGTCATTACATCACCCAGAGGACCGAAATGTGTCCGGGGGATGCACTATTGTTTGTGCGTAACGCGGGGCCGGGATGCGCCGACCCGCCGCCCACACAGCGCACATGGCGACCGGCCGCCTTCACGTTTTTTCTCCCTGGACTTTACCCCCCGTGAGGACTAAACAATAGCAGCTATCCTGCGAAATAGCCCCTCTCTGCCACAGAAAAATAATAATGCTGCTTCCCACAGCCATCACTGCCGTCAGGCCCGGGCTCCTGATTGGTTGTCTTCGGTCACGTGACCAGGAATTGGCTGCAATTTCGCCCCATAGATCTTCAGTTTAGCCTACCCAGGTCCCCATACGCTAGTAATATCACCAATATACAATTATTAAATAGCCACCGCATTTACGCCATTGCGGTCGGGACCCTTACACGCTCGTGGTTTTTTTTTTTCATTTATTTTTGTACAAAGCCATATTGTGTTGTGAGCGTGTGCGGGCGTGCTTGCATGTGTGTATGTTTTTTTTTATTTTGGGGAAGGGATTGTTTCGGGGGTCTCGCCGTTTGAGGTAGAAGCCGGTTTGAGGGAGCAATGAATTTTGAATTTGAGAGGGAGATCGGTTTTATAAACAGCCAGCCGTCCCTAGCAGAGTGCCTGACGTCCTTCCCCGCCGTCCTGGAGTCATTTCAAACTTCATCAATCAAGGACTCGACAGTAATTCCGCCTCCCTTTGAGCACACCATCCCCAGCCTCAGCCCCTGCACAGCCAGCCAGCCGAGACCGACTGCTAGGAGCCAGCAGAACCGGAGGACCTCCGTCACTAATGGCCTCCAGACGCAGCACCGAGCCGCCCAGCAGCCCTGCCCGCCCGGCCAGGCCCCTGCCCCTGCCCCGGCCACCGCCATCCTGGCCGGACCGCTGGCCCACGAGTTCCCCTGGATGAAGGAGAAGAAGTCATCCAAGAAGCCCCCCAAGCCTGGGAGCAGCTCCAGCGGTGGCATATCCATCATCCCCCCTGCCTCTTCCTCCCCGTCGCCGACCGCCTCCGGGTACGCTTCGGCGGGCATCGAGTCACCCACAGGTCGGTATGCTGGGAGCGGCTGTGTGTGTGTGTGCGTGTGTGTGTGTGTGTGTGTGTGTGTGTGATGGGAGTGTGATATGCAGCTTGTGCTTTATTTGTGTGTTCATCTTCATTTCACATCCACTATATAACTTACCATTCATTACACACAGCAAGGATTTGGTTAGATGACATTGTCTTTTTCCAGTGTGAGTGTGTGTGTGTGTGTGTGTATGTGTGTGTATTGTGCAGTGCTGCGATGCTGTGTCAACAGGGAAGCCAAATCGACACCCCTGCATTATGCTGCAGTGCTTTGCTCTAGTCTTCATCATGCATGTACATATGCACCATTTAACGCGATGTTCCAAATATAGGCCTATTGGTCATTGTTTTTGTTTAGCATTCAGAATTAAGTTTTAAGAGTGCAAACCAGGCACACCTGCATCATTTTAATTATGCACCATCTAAAGCTTACACTTCCAATCGTTGTTCTGCGTATACACTTCTTTATTGTGCGTAAAGACGTACAGAGGCGGTTTTTTCATCCATTCTGCAGATGCTGTTGTTTGGGTGCATGGTGGGGCTACAGCAGCGTCTCCATGGCATTATATATTCATAACACAACTGAGGGGGTAGCCATATTGGATGGAATATAATGGCGAGGCAGAGCAACAGAATATGATGGGGTGGGGGTTGGGGGAGGTAGCTACATGCACACAGGATACACACTGCACACAATCAGATTGTCTTGGGTTTAGGCCATTTCTGTCTTTTTCACTGCCCTCCATTGCAATCACTGTACTTTTTTTTCTCCACACACACAAAATCCCACCAGGTCTCGTGTTCCTTTCTCGCCCAATTTCCTGCCTTTTCTGCCTCATTCACAAAGCTATTCATGGTTTAAGTTATGTTTGGTGTCACATCGACATTCCCACATCTCCCTGTACATTTCCCCATGATTTATTTATTTTCTTCTCTTTCGATTCTCTGATCTCATACTGCAGCCTCTCACGCTCCAGACTTTACAGAAGAGAAAACCAGTTTTACCATTATCATCTGTCTTTATCTGCCTTTTTACTAGGCTAGCCTATATTATTATTTTTTTACCATCAACAAATTGGTCCGCTCTAACAGTTATGGCTTTGGCTGCTACTGTAATCGGAAGGAGTATTTTTTTACGAGAGTGTTTGTGTTTTATTACTGTTTTATTACAGACAGAAGAGCCGAGGGGATTTCTGCTCGATGCTGAAGCAGCTTATTTCTTGGTTGGAAATCTCGCACGCAATAAAATTGCAGAGGTTTTACAGCTCTCATGAAATAGATTACAATTTGAAGTTTAAACGAACTATAAAATAAAAAAGGCAAAAGATTTTACACATAAATCCCCAATATTATTTTTGCTCTCCTTTTATTTGTATTTGTCTCTGCAGACCCGAGCCATGCGGGTCTGGATGGTGGAGCCGGGTCCCGACGGCTGCGCACCGCCTACACCAACACCCAGCTGCTGGAACTAGAGAAGGAGTTCCACTTTAACAAGTACCTATGCCGGCCCAGGAGGGTGGAGATCGCCGCGCTGTTGGACCTGACCGAGCGACAGGTGAAAGTTTGGTTCCAGAACCGGCGCATGAAACACAAGCGCCAGACTACGCACCACCGGGACGGAGGGGGGCATGAATCCATCGACCCGGGTGGGTTTGAGCCGCTCGAAGGCGCCGATGCCTCCTCTCCGTACTCGAGCCAGCCGCTGGAAGCATCTGGCACCGGGGAGGCGACGTCGGACGGAGAGGCGGGGAGCTGCAATCCATCTTCGGCCGCCTACGCGAATGACAGCGGGGATAATACACAACCCACGCCGGAGGAGGGAGGCCGATTGAGCCGCCCTGAACGCCCACCGCTTCCAGGGGCATCTGGCTCCTCTGACTCCCCTCCTGCGCCTCAGAACTCCGCCGATATCCCGGGTCTGATGCAGCTCAGCGAGGTCGGGCCCGCAGCACCCGATCCGTCCTTCTCCGAGCAGCGGGATTCCTCTGCTCCTGCTGCCGCGTCCTCATCCACCTCCTCGCTCCCCGACCTCACCTTCTTCGCCGGGGACTCCTGCCTGTCTCCCAGCCTGCAGAGCTCCCTGGATAGCCCGGTGGATTTCTCCGAGGAGGACTTCGATTTATTCACAAGCACACTGTGCACCATAGATCTGCACAATCTCAACTTCTGAGAGAAATAGAAGACTAATAAAAGAGGAGGACGGGTGAACAATCGAGCGGAGGCGACGGCTGTTTAAAAAGCATGAATGCTTCGAGGCAACATTCCTGAAACATTTCTGAATGAATTTATGTTCTTTTCAAAATATTGATTCGTCTTTTTGCTGGTGTTATTTTGCGGCTATAATATAGAGATAATTACATTTTTAAACATCGAAGGAACATTTTATTTTTTATTTTTCCACCATCGAAACGTTTTTTTTCTTGTCCATTCTTCAGGTAGCCTAGCCTATTTATTGCCTCGTTTTTGTTCAAATGATTAGCCCTTTTCCGTTTGTGTGGATTTTTCCTCGTGCATTTTGGTGCAGCTTCATGGATTCTAAATAACTTCTCAGGAACTGTTCGATGCAGAAAGCTGGACTGCTTTTACACAATCTCAACTCCAGAGAAGGCCTGCTGATGACCCGAGTTTTAGACCCGTTTATTTATTGAGATTCTTTAATAGTGAAAATCCAAATTATTTATTGTACATATATTTTCATAGTGGAATAATAATAATAAAAACACACAAACATTTACGATGTCTTTGTTTTGGCTAAATTAATTAACGGAGTGCCTAATAACACCTATAATTGTGTGAAAATATACGGCATGCAGTAGGCTAAATATATTTTTGTATGAAGTGAACGAGCTTACAGTGAATTTTTTAATAGCCTATCGTAAATAACAAACAAAATGAGCATCAGTATACCTATTATTATTTGTATGCTAATGTTTATTGTTATTAGCCTAGTTTTACAATATTTTGCCAAATTGGACATTTTGAATCTGTTTAAATAGCATAACAGGCCTAGGCTATATTTTGTTCCATAAGAGAAAGCCTAGTTTTAAACCATGTTGTTAGGCTATTTTATTCTAATTGTTAAGATAAGGCTTAAGGCTATGTCATGAGGCTATTTGTTATTTTATTTTTTTGATCGTCTGATATCCTATTTTAATTTTGTGTCATGATGCTAGTTTCCAGTTTAAATGTTCCATCTTGTTTCACCCTTTAGGCTACAACATAAACATATAGCCTGATATAGCCTGGCATGGCCCATGGTTGTTTACACAGAGATAACCCTTAAAAGCAAGATCTTTTCCAGAGCAGATAAAAAGAGGAGAAACAGTCCGAGGTCACAGCGATTGTTTCCACACACACAATTGTTTCCCTCCTTCACAGTTAGCTTAGCATTACATTGGTATCCCTCTGCCTCTGGAGCCTATGGTTAGCATAGCATGGCCTAGCTTCCACCATGTCAGAGCAGCAGAGATGCTACAATATAGTCTTTGAGGAGGCCCAGAGCTAACATGAGCCAGCTACTTTAGTGAAGCTAACTGTAGCTTGTATTACTAATTATCCTCCTCTATTAAGATAGAAGGGTAAATATAGAGCACACCTTGAATTAGCATGGTTACATGGTTAAGAGAGATAGAGTGTATGTTTGTGTGTGTGTGTGTGTGTGTGTGTGTGTGTGTGTGTTGCTAACTAGCTGCTCCTCCCCCCACAGTCAAAATGGCGCTGAAGACAAAGCAGGATGTGAACAATGAGCAGTGGCAGCCATTACAGGATGACTGCTCAGTGTGACAGGCATGGTGTTTACTGTGCATTTGCATAAGGATAAGAACAGTAATATATAATAATATATCATTATAATTATAATAGCAATAATAATATATTTGCATATGCATATTTTTTGATATATTTGTAGAATTCAAATATTTTTAGAATATTAAATTGGCAAAAAAACAGCAGGCTGCAAAGTATACGAGAAAATAGGAACATGTGGGTTGATATTGGTAACACAACCAGTAAACAATGGTGTTATATTGCAATTACATTGTCAATAGTGATCTATTAATGAATGCCTTTGAATAGCCTACATAACACATAGGGACCCTTGGTTTAATAAACCCTGCCTAATCGCCACTCCATCACCATGAGAAAAATTGAGGCCAATTACAATTAGATAAAGATTATAAAAATCCTTATCTGGGAGAGCCTTATTTAAACATGGTATAACTTAGTGTTTCCGTGGAATTCCTTAAAATGTGGCATATAAAATAATAAATCAGAACCCAACTCATATTCACTGCGACTGATGCTTGCACTATATTTTATCAATGCAATAACATAATGAAAACACATACAGAGACAAACTCACCTGATGCATTTGAGGACAGGTTTTAAATTGTGTCAATTTAAGTCCTACAGAAACCAAAGGAAAAAATAATATAACAATGACAATAACATATTAAAATAGTTATAAAGCTATACTACCACAAAGAGTAACGATAACAATAATAATATAATAATAACAACAACAACAACAACAATAATAATAATGCACAATATTTAATATTTAATATTTGAATGTTTAGGCACAATAACATAATCCTCATGCTGTTTCATATTTTCTATGTCCTGTAAGGGCATGTAATCAATGCAGTGACATATTATGTGAATTAGATTACAATAATAGAATACATGTTTTTGACCACGATACAACCAGTATAGAATCATGGGAAACGTCACCACTGTCGAAGAGCTAAAATAAGATGAGCTAAAATGAGCTAAGCTAAGCTCAGTTGAGCTAAACTGGCTAAACCCAACTAAAATTGGCTAAAACAAGCTGCTACTGGCTTCAGACGAGTTAATGAACCAAATCATTTTATTTCCCGAAATGTTCAACTTTTAATTTGCAAAAAATAGGTATTTATTGGGCTGGTAAACTGAAGACAGTCACATAAAAGAAATACAGTAAGTAATATTTAGCAAGTAACCAATCATATCACATCTGATATGTTGCCCTGTGATTAGCTCTCAACATATTTTTCATTTGTGCATAATAAAGTAAGTCGAAATATGAATAACACAAGGTGAACCGCTCATTATGTCATCGTGCCTCAATGTCTGTTGCAAATCAAATGCAGTAATACCCATATTAAAATAAAAAATATTGTATGGCCTTCAAAAAGCTTCATCAAGAGAAGTTGTTAAAGATCTTTTTTTTGTTGTAAACATAACTTAGGAGAGACTGCCAAGTGAAGCAGAGAAAAGCTGCTACTTATAACTGGGCCTCTGTACCTCATTGAAAACTGGCCTTGTCTAAATGAACACTTTGATATTTGGCCAGATTCTTGAGAAACAGTCCTGGCCAATGAGAAAGGTCATCTAACTCTGCTTCCCCTCCAGCAAAGCTAATGTATAGCTTCAGCTATCAGCTCTAAAATCAAGTGGGCATCCTCCAAAGTGACTTATCTCTGCATCATTTCTGTATCAACATTGTTTTTTGCAGAGCGATACAGCAAAGGAATACTTGCCAGGACAAAAAACAGCAACGATTAACTTTGCACATATTCAATAGGATTATTATACCCCATTTATTTGTCGATTTCAGAATGCTAAAGCCTTTTACCTGCTTGCGCTTAAAGGTTCAGTAGATAACTTTTAGTCATATTTACTCCTGATTTGCACACTTGCAATGCATACAGGAGGAACACAATCAATCAGAGCAGAGGTGACTAATAAAACAGTGTGACACAGCAAACAGTTACAATAGAAAAATAAGAAAAACATCAAAAACTAAATCAAATCCTTTATATCAAAAAAGGCCAGAGTTTGAAATTAAAAGTTTAGTTTAGTGCAAATGAACATGATCTTAAAACTATAATGACATATTTTGTCATAGTTTCTTGTTCCAGTGTTTGGGGGCTAAAGCATGTTTCTGAAAAGATTTGAGGTAATAAATAGGCAATGCAGTAACAGAATGTTCATATGTGATCTTGCGCTGCCTAGTTTGAATGTGTGATTGACACTTCGTCATAGGCCCCTCGATTGTTTTTGGTTTTTTGGCAGTTAAATCTTTAAAATGCCATCAAGAGCACTATTGGAGGCAGAGGAAAAAAACAATCAGTCTAAAACCAATCTGTCAAGATGTGGTAAAGGTTGAACAAATATTGTAAAAAGGTAATTTTCTGTGCTAAGCTTTAAGTTTAGTAGAGTCACAGAAAATGTAAACAAGCACATTAATTATATATAAAGCTCATATTAGTTAACTAACTTCAATGCACATGGCACGTGATGAGTGGGTTCGGAAGGACTTTAAGGAAATATAAACTATAATTAAAAAACAGAAAATATGGATGTAAAAAAACGACTTTATGTACATATAAAGCTTATATTGAACTTATTTTAAATAATGCCTGTTAACCAGACTGAATATATGGCATCCACTGCAACACACACTCTCCATCTGAGTGTATCCTGTAGACAAAGAGATTACAGCAGAGTACATCTCTATGCTGGGAGACATATCTCACCTTCTGAGTGCCTGTGTGTGTGTGTGTGTGTGTGTGTGTGTGTGTGTGTGTGTGTGTGTCAGTAATCTCTCTCTCTCCTGGCTGTCACCGCCTGTCGGCTTGCTGCCATGCTGTAATATGCGGACTGCTCCTTTATCTCCTGCATCACCGTCACCATCACTGTTATGATGTCTGCCTCTTTGGTGTGTGTGTGTGTGTGTGTGTGTGTGAGAGAGTGTGTGTGTGTGTGTGTGTGTGTGTGTGTGTGTGTGTGAGTGTGTGTGTGTGTGTGTGTGTGTGTGTGATATTGCATAACTCAGGCGTGACAGATCACCCACTTAACAGCACTGGTGAAATATATGTGAGCGCTGGGTTTGTATCATCCCGGGCGTCAAGAGGAAACTTTACCCTCACAAACACTGCTCGACTCACACACATTAATGTTGCTGACACACGTCTCAACCTGGCAGACAAAGTGGAGGGATTACAAGGACGACTTCAAGGTAACTCTTGTACCTATATGCAAAACTGAAAAAAACAAACTGCAATGTTGACTTTAATTAAATGTATTATGTCAACAGATTTCACGTTATTGTATTCAGTTTATTAGTTGAAAGCAATAGTATTATGTTTGAATAAAGATAAAGGTTCAACTTAATACTATTGCTTTCAACTAACCTAATACTGATTTGATTGATATGAAACTATAATAAGAACAATTTGCCACATTTTGAAACATGTATTTTCATTTACTAACAGCTTTTTGAAATGTACAAGTGTGCATTTGATTACTTATTTAAAGTAAAAATCTTTATATGTGACTTCATGACATTTATAATTTAAGAAATTGTGAAATCAACCAATGGATGACCAATATTCAAACCTGCATTATTACATACCAGACAGATTTTTCTCAACCAGGCAAACCAAAAGTGTATTTTTGTTACAGCTTATGTGGTTTGCTTAATTGTACCTAATTGTAATGTTACATTACATCTAATTTGGACGCTGGTATCCAAAGTGACCCACAATAAGTAGGCTACATTAAACCATGAAGATACAAGCTAAAAAAGCAAGAATCCTGCAGGTGCATTCACTTTCAATAATCCAAACCATTTGAAGTGCTATACGTACGGAAGTGAGACTTTAGATTTGCCAAAGTGCAGACCAACAGGTGGGTTTTCATTCTGAACGGATGTAGAATCTCTGCTGTCCTGATATCAACGAGGAGCTCTAATTCTTATCTGGATTTTGGAGACGGGATAGCAAACAGTTTGAGCTTTACTGCAGAATGAAGACCCAGTTGGTTTCACATTCATCTACTGAAGGAGGACGATTCTCCGTGCACATCTCAGATTAACACTTGGATGTACCTGCAGATTCGATGACATCACAGCTAAACCCAATCCTTGTCCAGTATGCAGCTTTCACCGGAATGATGTGAATGCTGTAAAGTCCCGGTCATGAACCCTGAGAAAGCACTCAGTAAGGACATCTTTAACACGTTAAAGTGTCCAATGTTAAAAAGTTAAAGGTATTTAAAGGTACTTGAACAGATTATAGTGAAATCAGACAAATGATCATTCAGAGCTTGGTATTTTCAGAGGATTTGTCTAGAAGGGGTTTTGCCATTTTTATTTGCCACAAATAAAACCATAAGTACAAATGATAACCCTTTTATAAAGGGATTGTTTTTCTATTATCAGATGTGATCTATGAACATCTTTGTCAACATCCCACCATTTGAGGTTTTATTTGATAATGTTACATTTAATTATACAACAATAACATGAAACCAGTAAAGGTATTAAAGACAATAAAATACATTCATTTATACGTTTATTCCACTCATGGCAATTATTATAAAACAAAACATGAACACTTTAAGCAGTTTTTCCCATGATGAAACAAGAGCAGGTTTTATTTAACCTGCCCGTTATTCAAATTCAGTCACAGCTGCTCATAAATACTTAGAGCCATAAAAACCAAAATCACAATGGAAAGTCAACACAACTATCTACCATCAGCGAAGCAGGTTACCTGACATGTTCATACTGTCTAATTATTCTTTCTTTATACATTTTCTCAAACCAAAATATGTTCATACATTCCCATTTAACACATTTTGTGTTAAAAGTCTGTGCAAACTGGCACTTAAAGTTACATTTCCTTCTATGCTGCTCATCCTCTGAAGTTAAAACTAATTTGTGTTGTATATGTTCTGGTAGTATTCTGTTTTTTGCTGTATGCATAACTAAAGAAGTCTTAATCAGTTAAATGTTTGCATTTTAACAGCCATGACTCAATAAACAGTGTATTTGTGGGTTCTCATGCAGGGATGTGCAATATGCTTTGAATGTGATTGTATTGGGGTTTCACTGTTAAACAAAACGAGACAGTTACATATTCACAACATCACATTTTTATTTTCAATGGGGCAGAGATGGAGTGAGTCCTGGACTCTGACTCTAGTCGGACTCGAGTGCCGATTTTCGGGACTCGCGACTCGACTCGGACTCGCTCACTGATTGACGCGGACTCGACTCAGACTCGTGAATTCTCGCGCAAGATGACTCTGACTCGGACTCTTTAACTTTTAGCCCACGATGACTCTGACTCGTTAATTTTTCACCCACGATGACTCAGACTCGACTTGTACATTGATGCTCCGACTTGGACTCGAGCAAGTTTTGTCTAGAGTCAGATGTAGGCCTACTCTGTCCTGGCGTGTGCCAGGCCAACTTGGGGCCCCAAGCGACTTTGTGAGATGAGGCCTGTCCCCCCCCCAACCGACAGGAGTGAAACAATTTTTTTTGGAAACAAAGTACTTTGCAAATATAATTCCTGTTTATTATTATTATCAACACAGTTACTTTTTTAAACAGTGAGGTAAATGGTAAATGTGCATGTACGTCGTTCAGTATGCGTTTACAGGTGAATACGTCTGCATTTCCTGCCAAATACTAGCCTCAAAAAGATTAAAATATAATTAATGCAAATAAACTACTTCTACTAATAATAATAATAATCATAAGCAATTCAATAATATAAATACGATATTATTTTATTATAATAGTTGTAATATAGTCAAGACAAAACATGCTTATGACATGCACTCTAAGCCTTTGCATTGTATATTTACAGTACATTACTGGCAGCTCAGTGGCCAGTAATGTACTGTATGTCCTAATTACAATAAACGACTGTAATCCATTTTACAGCATATAGGACACTACTGTATTACTACAAAACAGTATTTTACTGTAATTTTAATTTTTGTTGTAATGTTGCCCATTACTGTATTTTATTGTATTGTACTGCAATATTACTATACTACTGTATTGATTATTTGTAACTACTGCACTTCAGAATAACATTGAATTCAAATCAAAAGGTTCTTTATAAAGAATTTATTTTATTCCAAACTCACATTAAAATAGTTAACACTGTTTTCAACACAGTCACAGTCAATATATGTTCTTGAACATTTAGCATTTAGAACAGGAGGATTGCATCAAAAATAAAAAAAATTAAATGAATTAACATTTTTCTTAATGCCCAGGGAGTAGGGCTGAACGATTAATTGATTTTAAATCGAAATCGCGATTCGAAATGATGCGATTATTAAATCGCAAAGCCTGCGATTTTATTATTTTTTTTACAATTTTTTTTTTTTCTTCTTGTGTGTCAGTCATCCACACCAATCAGAAGTGCTGTGCTCCACATGTACCAGCCATTGTTAACCATTCAGAAGTGGCCCATGATAGAAGGTGATAGACAGATTGATCCAATCACCTGCCAAGTATTTTTGAAAGTGCCTGCCCTTTCCAAATGGCTTCCAATGGAGCTTTCCTAGATAGTTTGGTGAAACAAAGCATCCGAGTCAGGTTAGTAATGCTCCATCACATGTTTCTATTACAGGGTGAATCTTAAACTGAAGCTTGACTTTAAAGCAACCCAACGGAAGTTTCATGTAAGTTTAGTTCTTTCACTCGTAGCTCGGGCTGCGGGGGTGCTAGAGACGGGAGCATGTTGATACGACCTTCCTAGCCGGAGTTATGGCCGCATTTTACAATAAACTTCCGTTGGGTCACTTAAAAACAAATATCGCAATTCGAATCGCAATCGCAATATTAGTCAGAAAAATCGCAATTAGATTTTTTCCAAAAATCATGCAGCCCTACCAGGGAGTACACAGAACACCAATCTTCAGTGCAACTTTTTACATAAAAAAAAGTGGCGGGAGGGGGGGGGGCATGTATGTGCAGCCCTCAGTTTGACGTCTTCCATTCGAACTCCAACAAGGAACGAATGAAACTGTTGACCTGAGGATTGATGGCCGTCACCTTCCTCTGCACCACCTTCTTGGTCTTCTTGCTCACTCCCTCCCTGGCAGAGCATTTGGTCCCATCCTCTGGGTTGATCCTGACCAGAAACCTGTTACCAATATCATACCAATTAAGAAATACTCTCATAAAGAACACAATAAAAGTACCGATACAAAGACTGATAACATTGGAGCTTAACGGTACCAGAGTCTTTAATAATTAATTCCCGGGACTCCTTTGATTAATAACGGGGCTCGGTACCTACTGAATTGTTACATTATCCTAATGTAATGTTTTTGCCACTGACATGCACACATATTATTATTAAGTGCCTGACAACATTATTACTGAAAATGCGTGGACATCAATATTTAAAATCGAGGAATATTAAAGGAGGGGTAGGTAAGTTTGAGAAACAGCCTCGAGTGCACAAAAATTCAAAAGTACACAACCAAAAGAATCCGCCCCTTCCTTCAGACTTCCTACAGAGCACCTCCTCCAACACACATGAACGCGCACAAGATCATGATAATGAATGTAAAACAAATGTATAACACAGTTATTGTCAGTGCTTATATTTTTGAAGCTAGCATGTTTGTTTTGTGAAAATATATTACAAATGTTACGTCTAGCTGACGAGAGCAGGCTGCGGTAACCAAATCAAATCAAGTTTTATTTATATAGCACATTTATAAACGATTTTTGATCGAGCCAAAGTGCTGTACATATAATAAAAATAGCCTACAGTAGGGACACTTTACATTAAATACAACAGCACAGATTATTCAGAATATCAATATGAGAAAAACGACACCCTCTATCCTTAGAACGTAACGTTACATATCAGGCAAAAAAAAGGTTATCAATACTACACAGCCCAAGTTGGTTTTGAATGTTTATTTGAAATATTTAGCGTATTCATCCATCATGTTTGTCGACGAACGAAATACAGTACCTAATTACCTAGCTACGCTAGACAGCGTCTGCTAAATGAGTAAATATAAATGCTATGCTACCTAGCGTTCGTTTCTGTTATTATCGGTGACACATTGGGACACACAGGGGAGAGCAACAAACAGTTCAGCTATGCTGCATACAGACAATGTGTTGTGTGGCAATATGGAGCCCTGGGACAGGGTCACAGAGTGATTATTCCCAGTTGCTGTGTCTGGAAGATACGCGACCGGTACCCAGATCCACATATAAGCTCACAACAGTTCAAGAGAAAAAAAGCGAGCATGGCGTCAGCTCCGGCCCGGTGTGCTCCATAAGTAGTCGCCATCGTTGAAAAGCAACTCCGATATTGACTCTGGTTTGACTTCTCCTAGTTTCCACTTTCTTTTTCTTCATAATTTGCTCCATTACAGTTCTTCTTTTGCGACCGGTAGACGATGTTTATGCAAACTCTGCCATGGTGAACGTGTCCTCCTGCAGCGGCTCAGGAGGACTGACCGAGGAGCTCACGGGAAACACGCCCAATGCAATGACGGCGCGCGCAAGTGCACGAGTGTGTGTGTGTGTGTGTGTGTGCACGAGATTGAAGGCTGACAGACAGGTCGGCCAACCAGTTATTTTAGCCGGCCCGGCTAAAATAATTGGTCGTAGTTTTTACAGTATTACGGCTTCCACAGATGAAATATTTTGTATCTCGAGCCGGTTTCTCAAACTTACCTACCCCTCCTTTAAGGAAACGTTGCCGATTTTCAGCCGGCTCTTTGTCACTGCAGTGCAGGCAGCATGTAGGATACTGGCCCGGGGGTGCAGTGACACAGAGCCGAACATAACTATATGCTGAGCAGGGAGAGATAGCGGAGAGACTGATACCTCCTTCACACCAACGCAACTCCGGTTCAAGCTCCGTGTTAGAGCTTTTCAGGTTCAGAACCGGTTCTTTGGTTTAGCTCTAGCTCTTTTCACACAGCCCAGAGTCCACTGGTAATGCGTCATTGCGTCATCGTTTGCGTCATGACGTTACCATTTGCGTGCCTGCTTCATAAAGCCAAACCACGCGGATGAAATCAGTTGCATTCATTTCTTATGGCTCTATCTGCAGCTTTTGCAGAGTCATTTCTGTGGTGACTATTTTCTTATAAACAAGTGTACTCGTGTCAATAAAGGTTTTTTTAAGGGGAGAGGCTGAGCATCACCATGAAATGTGCAAATTGACATAAAAATGAATAAAAGGGGAAAAATGCTCCATGTTTTTTAGGCTGTAAACTTTAACTGTTATGTAAGCCAACTAGACAGACAGTGTATCACTCTTCCTCCTGTACATATATATTGCGCGGAGAACTGTGCACAAGCCAAGCTCATAAGCCGAGGCCCCCTGTGCGAGGCCCCCTGTGCAATGTGAGGCCCCATGCAGCCTGCATGATCGGCCTGTAGGGAGGGACGGCCCTGCGTGTGCACCTGTGAGGCGAGTTCACGTATTCCCGCTATTCCAGTCTAAAGATGTCCAGAGACACACCCCGCCTGTATGCTTTCACACATTCTGCTTCCACATTGGAAAAGAGCAGCGCAAAATGCTCGATACGTGGTCAAAAGATGGAATCATTGTGACACATTCTAATGTCCTGACAGCGGAGTATCAGAATGTGATTCATGGAAAAGCTACACAGAATCTGTTTAATGTGTGTTGTTATACGTCAGATTAAATGCAGGAGACACTTTTTGTTTTATGTGAACTTTTATTTCAGGAGACCAGGCTGTTAGCGCTTTACTTTTTTCTGTGAGTGTTTAGCATCCACTAAGCTAAATTACCATCCGTTCTGTAGGGGGGCACAGGCAGATGATCAATGCCACAGCCTCTGAGGGCCCCATCAATTCACACACACTTACACACACTCACACTGTATATTGAGTTGTCAGGTAAGCCTTGGAGGATACACACCAAACACAAATTCCTCAGTCTGAGGAATTTGCTCTCTCTCTCTCTCTCTCTCTCTCTCTCTCTCTCTCTCTCTCTCTCTGATAGGTCAATAAAGAGCCATTCCCCAGGATTTACTGGAGTACAAACTCAGACAATTGTCAGTCAATCCAACTGGACCAATTAGCAGCCAGCGGACTGCTGAGTGCTCAGCTCAATGCTAACAAGCAGCCATGTTTATCAAGCTGACTACTGACATGGCAGAAACTGTCCAATCAGGAAACTGCTTGTCTACAGCAGGGAAAGTGACCCATAAAACATTTGGGAAAATATTGTATTTTCTTATGTGTTGCAAAAAAAAACATTAGAGAAAAAAGGAGAATTGGGTCTGAAATAGCTTATAGACATTGGGACATAAAGACAAGTATGGCACAATATAACTGTTTGAATTGGAGAAGAACGTTGAAAATGGTGAGTGTTTGTGACATGACATGTAATATCAGGCAATTTAATATGACTGCATTCAACCATAAAGATACATCCTCAAAAATCCTTTTCAACAAGCCAAACCCTTAAAGTGCTGCAGCATTGGCTTCAAATAAGCCAAACATTTAAGTGCGTACAAAAGTATTTTTTTATTTCAGTCTAGGTGCAGGGGAAACCAGTGGGTTTTCTGTCTGTCCTGATATGAACAAGTGGAAAGGGGAAAATATAAGACATTACTTATTGGTAATCAAGCTAAATCATCCAATATGATTGTAAAGGAAAAGAGATGCTGGGCTGAATGTTGGAACAATACAGTATGTTATGGGGGTCAGGATTATTCAACGCCACTGAATTCCATCATTAGTATAATCAACACCTT
>CALSBZ010046694.1:436130-461687 GCA_943591055.1 Gobionotothen gibberifrons
CAGACAGACAGACAGACAGACAGACAGACAGAAAACATGTTTGTTGTTCTTTCCTGTCTGCAGTGATGTTTATCCATAACAGGTCTGCACACTATTCTTCAAATACTTTCCAATGGATTGTCCAAATGAACAAGGATCTCTCATCTCAAATACAATGTTTTTTTGGATGAGTTTGTGGTTAGATGTCTGAAATAAGTTCTGTGGTTAACACAAGCTGAAGAGGATTTCACGTTTTGTACTACGAAATATAACACGTCAGTAAATACCCCACTGGTGAATGTCTGAAGCTTTAATGTGTAAAAAAAAAACAGCGGTTGCTAACAAGTGTCTAAATAAGACTACTAAGCCTCATTACACCATAACCTCAGCTTAGCGTTGATGAAGCGCAGCCATGCAACTGTTATCTAGTTTGTTTATGGCACAATGTTAGCTTTCTACTTCTGGCCATTGGATTTGGCTTTGCTCAGAAAGTGGTTTTAATATGTTCCTGTTTCCACCGCAGCGGAGCCGGCTCTCAGCACCGAAAACTGGTTCTTAGCTGACCCCACTCGGCTGCCCGGCAAGACCCAAGAACCAATACGCCACGCTTACGTCGGAGGGGTCGAGATTAACCTGAGCAATAACAGTTTATGGTGAGTACGGCAAATAAAAGTAACAAGCAGTAGTGCTGAGCAAAGTGACTAGAACGCAACCACACACTTACATAAAAATAACACACTTTATAAAGTCAGGCAACACTAACCAGGTTTCATGTGATTCTGTTTATTTGTGCCTTACTTTGACCATCCGTTTGCTGTTATTGATCATTGTGGAGAGCAGACAGATGTTTTGTTTTGTATAAGAGCAGCTATCAGATGGAATCAATATATGGGCTGCACAGGTTGTCATGTCCGACTATCACAAGTAGAATCATAATGAAAAGGTAAAATGTGCCTGTAGAAAACGGCTTATGCCACAATAGGATAGCAACAAGTAGTCAAGATAGTGTGGTGCCGGTACAAGGGAGTCGGAGGCGGAGTATTTAAGATAGAATTCCAGTCTTTATTACCGGTTGACATGACAGGTAATAACACGTCTGCTTGGTAGGAATAGCTAGTAGGAATGAACAATCTAATGCTAACGGTGTTTCCCATAACGGGTCCGTGTAACAACAACAACACAGTGAATTATGTTCCCAATATGGTGTCACCACAATAGTCAGTTTAGCTTCGGTTGCTATGCTATGCTAACATCACCCATTTTATACCAGACAAACGTCCATAACAGCGTTGTGATGCTAAACAGCGTCAATTCAGACTGAAACTCATTCACTTATTGGGATGGGGGATATTTATCAGCTGCTTGTGTGACAGTCAGACCGTGAATACTTTCCAGCGGCCGCTGCCGTGAGTTAACGGGAGAATAAACTCTGCCGTGAGTTAACGGTAGACTGAACTCTGCTGTGAGTTAACGGGAGAATAAACTCCAGTGGACGAGCAGCACTGCAGCGGGCGGTAATGCCGCTGAACCACATTAATAAACAATGAACCACGGCACTGGAGAAAAGTACAAGGGTTGAGAAGTAGTTATTTAATTTAATCTGGCTTTGTGTGATTAAAAGCAACACGATCATCGACCCGACGCAATCCAGCATTGTTGTTGTTGTGAACGGCGTGTGGAGCTACAGAGAAGAACCAGTTAAGCACCAGAAAAGCACAAGAACGGATCTTGAACCAGAACCGGTTTGGTGGAAAAGGGGCATAAGGCTTGCTAGCTTGGTCCTCACCAGAAACAACATAGCGAGCATCCTCATGACACTAAAGCAACACACCATTAAAGCACTGCCTTACAGTTACTGTAAGTTGAGATAAAAGGATATTTGAGTGGCATTAAAACTACGGAAATGTTGTTAACTATTGTAGTGTTCCCAATGGAAGTCTAGAATGGAGTTGCTTTCTTTGATTGTATTAAATGCAACACTATGCCTGACTCAGAGCTGTTACAAAAGGATCTTCCTGGTCCCTTGCTCTCTGTGTTTCTGTGTCTCAGCTCCCTAATGGTTTCAGTAAGCAGCAGAGGCAGCATCTAAACACTTTATGCACTAACAATGCATAATAAATAAGGGCGGCTGTGGTTCAGGGGGTAAATGGTCATCTACCAATCAAAGTGTGAGTGATTCAATCCCCAGCTCCTGCAGTCAATATGTCGAAGAGTTCTTGGGTAAAATACCGTACCCCAAATTGCTCCCATAGGCATGTTTAAGGTCTAGAATTGTTAAATCGCTTTGGATAAAAGCTTCAGCTAAACGACATGTAATGTATTCTATTATTTATATGTTGTAAAACATATAATGTCTTAATCAATACACCAGAGATCGGAGATGTACTAAAATCGTTTACAAGTAGTAATCTGACTGTTTCTAGGAACTCAAAGAAAAGAAAAACTCACTTTTGATCAGATAACAAAAAAATATGGCCCTAATCCTCTTCCGTATACTAAAGTGTAGAAATACTGTGTTTCAAATAAAAACTGAGGTGAAAGTACACAAGTGTGACAGAGTAAAGGTACAAAATAATATTAGAGTAAATGTCATAATTTTCATTTGACCACTGCAAACACAGAACAAGTTACAAACTCAACACACAAACTACTCTGCACAAATAATGGATTGACAGAACTGAATGACTACATGAATGTTGAAGCATACGGGCACCGGAGACCTCCTGACCCCTCTCCTGTAGTCTCTTCAGCTCCCAGACAGCCGTGTGGGCGTCATTTAATCTTCTTCTTCTTGTCCCACTCTGTTCCTGCAGACTTCCTGCCCACTCGCTGCCTCTCCCCCCTTTCAGCCCCTCTCTGATCATTAACCTCCCTCCTTGTTGCACGCCCACGCCACTCGTCCTGGTCTGGTTCTGGCGGCGGGGCGGCGGTGCGTCTGCTGTCAGACCCTCAGAGGCTGGAGGGGAGGAATAGATCAGGGCTTCATTGGAGGAAGTTACAATAAGGGAGGTAATCAGTAAGGAGAAGGTGTGCAAACTGTGGAGTTTAGAAGGAAAATAGTTACATAAAGAGTCCCACTGTGCAGCAGCTGCAACACAAAGTAGGAAGAGTTCAGATATATATGTTTCTATTCTACTAAATCAATTCAATATATGCAAAGAATCTATACAGAATAGGTACCAGAGAACAACATGTGTAAAAGCAGAGGGGCAGAAAGCATAGCTTATAAATAAAATAGTCCCCCCTTGATGCTGCTTGTATGGCACCGCATTTCTAGAATTCATCCGCTTGGATCCATCTTTTTTTTCCTTTTTTTAATAATATAAATGTACTTTATCATTATTAACATTTGAATTGTCTTTGTTCTTAATGTATTATCTTTTTACATACAACATCTGTCCTGGGAGAGTGATCTTCCTCTGTTTCTCTTCTTGAAGGTTTCTACTTTTTTCCCCCGCGGGAGTTTTTCCTTCTAAGCAACAGTGTGTCTTATGCTGTACTCACCGTGAACCCCCTGAGACAAACTTAAAATGTGTAATATTGGGCTAAATAAATCAAATCTGACTGATTATTTTGTTGTTTTCCCCTAAAAACACCAAGACGAAAAAGAAGGAAAATGAAAGAACCAAAGGAAGAAAGAAATGTTGTGCCCTTATTCTGGAACAGTTCATGGATAAAAGATAAGAAGTCCTTCCAAAGAACACAATCAACACAACCTCTGTGTTGCAGGCCATTGTTCTACACTGGCGTTCACAAAGAACATTGTGTTGTGGTCCAGGCTCTCGCTGCTTCCTGTCCTGCAGGACGGACCAGAAGGCCTCCTGTCTGCCTAACCTCATTTCTATAACAGATCAGCTCATTCATTCAATTAGCAAACACACACCCTCACATGCACGTTCAGCCATCAGAAATCCATGGCCCCCCCCAATCCAATTGTTGCAAAGTAAACTGATTCCCAAAAATCTCTGCGATCGAGCTCCCTGGTCGATGGAGACCTTTTGATCCATTAAAAGATGTCCTGCATCCTGTAAGGAAAATGAGCAAAGAAGAGGTATTATCAAATGAATAATCTGTAATGTGACAATTAGTGTTAGTGAGCTGGGCTGAGGGAGGGACGGAGAAAAGAGAGAAGATGGTCGCCGCTGATGGGGAACTTTCTGAAGAACACCCTGGCCGTGTCTCAATTCAGGGGTTGCATCCTGCGGAGGCTGCATTCGTAGACCGCATACGTCACTTCCGCCGAAAGAAGGCTGTCCCAATTTATTTTTAAAGACAAGACTCCTCCGAATGCGGCCTTCTTTTCCGGGATTTTAAGTATACATCTGATGTATCCTCCGCGGTCTACCATATCCCAGGATGCAATGCGCGCTGGGGACGAGTGAGTTAAAAAAAAAAATGAAATGGCGGTCCGGTCTCCCCAGCAGAGTGGATTTAAAAGCAGCAGCAAGCGGAGGAATCACGAATAAATGTGAGTATTGTGTTTTTACTTACTTTAAAAGAACTACCGCCACACACTTCAAACCCAAGGGGCATTCAAACGTACATTTTTGTTAAATAATACGGATAAATACGGACGTTAGTGACGCTAACTAGCTAGCTGGCTGGACGTGCAGCACTGTTGGTTTACACTTATTTTTTATTCAATTCAGAAGTTTACTAAAGTCATACAGAGGCTCTGTTAAGTTATACTTTATATTACATAAATAAACCAAAGTGAAAACATTTAGACCGGTATAGCCTACAGTACGGTGGGATTTATAAAGTGCTACCCTGACGTGTAGCTGCTGTTTGCTTTATTTATTTCTTTGACATGTTGCAATGTTTTACTGTTTATTAAACTTTGGGACAACATTACAACCTTTGTATTCAGCTCATGCTGCTTTGAGGTAGGGCTTAGGGATTGTTTGTCTGTGTTTAATAAGATTCATTCACTTGTTTCTTTGTCTCTTGTTTTTCTCTGGGATTAGGACAATCCTGGAAAAATGTATCTGCGGGGAAAGGAGCCTTATTCTGAAAAGTGCACAGTGGATCATGAGGACAGAGCTGCCATCCACCTGGACCCTCGTGGTGCTGGAGAAAGCAGAACGGCGTTCAGGAACATGGTCCACCCAGACCTCTGCTTACTGCCGTCCTCCAGACGTATGAGTGCAGAGCTGTAGAGATCATCACTGCTTCACTTCAGCCTTACACACTTTTACTTCAAATGAACACATTTAATCTGTGTGCATATAACATCTCATTTTGCATATACTTATTACATTGCTGTTAACAGTTTATTTATTTGCAATACTCTCTAGATTTAATCTACTATTAAGATTATATTACTTAATCAAAATTGTGTTTGTTTAGATTAATCTATATTTTATCTTGTACTTTTTTGTGTCTTAGTTTCAGAATTAGATTTTTTCTGTGTCCTTTCTTTTAATAGATATTGAATAGAACATGTAAAGTTTAGAAGTAACATATTGAAATTGTGCCAATCCAATATGCTACTAGGTCTGAATGCTGGATGACACTTTCAAGGTAGCTCTATATCAACTTCTTGTATGTCTCCTCCTGATAACTTGAGTCTGTCTGATTCCTCACACAGCTGCTTCTATATACTTGCTGCACATATAATACAAATAAACAACTCCATAAACACACTTTTGCTGATATTTGTTTTACTGCTGGTGATGTTAAATAACATGATTGATTTCCTCTGTCTCAATGATGAAAGTTATAATAATAGAAGACATGAAGCTGCAGAGAGAGGATGGATATATTCTTCCCTCTACTTTGTGATAAGATGAAAATACAGCATTGAATTAAAATACTAGTTGTTAAACACATTGTTTATTTCATTTACTGAGGTTTTAACCATTATTTACAACATGTGTACATAAGCAGTGGATTAATAGGATATCTCTAGGTCATTCAACTGTCTTCAGTTCAGTTTCGTTATATTAATACAAAACATAAGCCATGGAAAATGTTTAATTGTGTATTTCAGCAGAGCGGGGGGTCACGGTGCCGCTGGACCTGGAGGTGCTGACCTGGTGTCAGTGGGACATCATCTGGGAATATAAACCGTTATAAACCTGTTATATCTATAATATCTAATCTTAATATCTTAGATATATCTTAGATATTAAGATTAGAAAAGTAATATTGTTATTGCTTTTGTTCATTTAAAAAAACATTGTTTTATTAGTACAGAAAAATGTAGACTTATTTTAAATACGAAATAATATAATTAAATGACATCAGCTATAGATAATGTGCTTGTTAACTTACTAATGTAACATTACAGGGGGCTAAAGGAACAGCTTAATCCTATTTACCTGGCCATTGTCCTCTTTATTTCATCGCCGTCGGTGATCTCCAAAAATGGTTAAAGTAAAAAAGTAAAAGTAAAGTTTCTGGATCCTCTTCAGCTGAGTTAGCTTGTAAGCTAATTTGCTAGCAGGCTAATGGAACAGCGCAACAGAACAGCGCGTATCACGTGACGTAAATACGAAGCGCTCGGTAGGCAGGAAGTGTGCCGGACTCTGAGGAAAATATTTGTTGTGGCCAAACGACGGTACTACACTTCCGTCAGTCGCTGGGCCCGGAAAGACTTTTTCCCATTGACTAACATCGAGAAAGAGACGTCTGTAAATCGTTGGATACTTTTTTTTAAACTAAATAAACAACCCAGTGTGAACATTTGTATAGTCCTTTAGTTCTACATGAGTTTTACCTTTACCCATGGATGCACAATAAGAACGGATTATATGATTATATGAATACTTTATTTGACGTTTCGCTCTCTCAAAAATTTGGGCCATTTTGTCTTCATGCGCCAATAGAGAGGCGAAGTCCCTCCCCCTCCGGTTGAGCTCATGGGACCCCGGAAGCGGAAAAATATACATTGAAGTCAATGGAGAGATAAACGTTATCTTTTGATCCCGTTTGAATTGTGCCACGAATGACACATATGATGTTTGTCAATCTTAAACAATCATTTCCATGTCAAAAAAGTCACAGTTTGTCGTAAAACTGTTGAAATATAAGACTATGAAAAATACGCAACTAGAATGACTACAAATCCCAAAGTCGCGTAAGTGATGTCACCATTGTTTTCCTCCACTAAGAGATAGCTAATATCAGCGCGATATATCATCGATATATATGGCGCTGGCTAAGATAAGATAACTTTAACAAGATGCCTGTGTGCTTAGTACCAGGTTGTTATCATACCAGCAATGGGTCTTGCTCGTTCTTTCGCTTCCCGTCTGATGAAAGGAACAGGAGTGGCTGGATCAAGTTAGCTACCTAGCTAGTAGCTAGCACGTTAGTTAGCATTACAGCCTTGTCAATTTTATTAGCCTTAACAATAAGTAACATCAAGTAACACAACATGTTAAACAGTAAGGGGAGTAGTCATATTTCGTGTACTTGAAGAGTACTGTCACACCTGTGTGATCATTCTATAATACACACTTAAGCCCGGGGGAGAAATGCTAACGCTAGCTATAGCGTCTACGATCTTTTCTACTTCACGCTATCTGCACAAATGGTTGACATTAAACATTAAAAAGACCAGGCAGTTCAGAGAGAATCAAAGGCAGGCAGGGAGCTTTGCATGACATTCTTCTGGACGTGTTTCATTGTGGTGATAGTGAGCGTAGTCAATCCTTTTGTTGACAAGACAGTAGTGACGGCCATCTTGGTGACGTGTGTTGTTCTGCGAGACCAGAGATGTAGTTCACTGAGCAGTTTCATACAAAAAAATGTGTAACTTCACAGTTTTACGACACATTTTTATTTTTTTGACTTGCAAAATGTTCTTTTAAATTGACAAACATCATATGTGTCATTCGTGGCACAATTCAAACGGGATCAAAAGATAACATTTATCTCTCCATTGACTTCAATGTATATTTTTCTGCTTCCGGGGTCCCATGGGCTCCCTCGGAAGGGGAGGGACTTCGCCTCTCTATGAGCAACTCTCATAGGAATGAACGAGGCCCCGCCTCCCACGCTGTATCCAGTTCTTATTATACATCCATGGGTCGAGCCTACCCGGTCTACGTCGGCCGCATCCGTCGTTGACCACGTAGGCTGGGTCCTCCAAGGATGCAGCCCCTGAATTGAGACACGGCCCCTGTGTTGTTAAAGTGGAGCTCAGTGGATCAGCCAATCAGTGACTGGCTGGCCCTCAACGTATTACTACACTATAACTTCATAACAGATTTCAGCAGTGGCGGCCGCCCCACCTCTTCCCACATAACATTTAAAAAATATATATATATTAAAAAAAATATTTTTTATTTTTATTTTTTAATAAAAAAGGTAAATATTATATAATTTGTATCAGTAAAATGTATAATCTACAATAAAATCTCGTTTAAAATTGTGTTACGATGTCACATGTTTCCTGCCTGGCCTTGCCCATGTATCATTACCATCAAATACCCTCTCTCGCCTGGGCGGTAAGAAAGGAGCCCTCATCCAGTGCAGCAGCAGCCACTAGCAGCTGACTGTTGCGAAACATAATTTCAGCCAATCAGCGTCGTCAAATCTGATTATCACCGGGCGCCAATGTCAGCGCCCGGTCCAATCTGTGAGTAGTTTGGACAGTGACTCGTATCCGGGTGACGCACTAGACGCAGAGGATGGCTTCGTGTGCAGGTGGAGTCTCCGGACCTCGGTCCCCACCCAATTCCGTTCAAGAGCTAAACTCCAATCCTTTCGAAAGGAGAAGTTTGGGAGATAAACTGTTGCTTAAAGACCTTGGACCGGACCAACCCGATTTGTATATATCGCAGCAAGCTCGTGAAAAAGACAAAACGTATCAACGAGGCTTCTCACGTAGCTGGTACACCAGAAAGGCATGGCTAGCTGGATGCAAACAGGTGAATGCTGTCTTTTGTTTCCCATGCTCGCTCTTCAAACAACCGGGGACAGATACGATGTGCCCGTGGACTGTGACGGGGGTAAACGATATGAAGCATTTGTCCGAAAAAATTAAAAAGCACGAGTGCACGAAGTTACAAGTACCTTCAAGCTAGCCATGCTAGGCAAAGCTAACATAGCCGCGCAGCTAGATCAAGGGTACAAGATCTCATTGAAAAAGCACAATGAAGAAGTGGACAAGAATAGGCACGTCTTGTCTAAAATAATTGATTGTGTGACATTTTGTGGGGGCTTTGACCTGGCTACTTCGTTACTCTAGTCTCTACATAAAGCTCCGCACTGGAACACACCGCAAAGACTTCAGACGAGCACGTACGAACTGCACATGTGTGAGTGGCAATAACTCTCCTTACCAGCAGGCGGCGGTAGTGTGTATTCGTCATTCAAAACAGGCAACAACCGGAAAACAGAGAAGAAGAACAGACTACGTGAATCATCTATGACGTGAATCACGTAGTCTGTTCTTCTTCTCTGTTTTCTGGTTGTTTTCTATTTGTTTATATCTGTGTGTTAGCTTCACCTTAGCATGTGTTCTTTGCAGGTGTGTTGAGGTTTGATTATGACTGATTTTAGTAAGTAAGGAAGTAACGCGTGTCGAGGCAATGTTAGTAACTGTAGTGTGGTTACTGAATTATAAAAGTAGCGCGTTACACTACTCCGTTACCGACAAAAGTAATATTATTACAGTAACGCGTCAATTTCTCCTTCCCCCCCTCTAACATCACCAGAAGTCATAATTTAAGGTGTCATTTCTCCCAAAAAAAAGGTTTTACTCACTATGTCAACAGCCCCACCAAAAATATTTTCCACCAGCCGCCACTGCATTTCAGCCAGTGTGACGTTAGGGTTAGGGTTTGAATGAGCTTCAAACGTGAAACCAAATGAGTTAACCCAGAGCTAAGTATAATGAGAATGGTCTTTACTTCAGTTTATTACAACCAAGGCTTTATTTTTGTAGTTTTGACACTGTTTCTATCAGTGTACTCACCAAATGAATGGGATCACAATGGCATTGGTACAAACACAATGAAGAAATGGTCATACATCATAGCTAAACTTCTTGTGAGCGGAAATGAAAGCGATCATACAATGTTTACAAAGTAGTCTTGTGTCTAATATTGTTACGTTAATGTTTACCCCCTAATAAAGTAGTTTCAGCAATCTGGCTTAATTGTATTCTTGTTTCAACCAGTCTTATGTCTTGGTGATGTGTTTTTTTTAGTAGTAATTTAATTGTTCATTCATTATATTATGATCATTATGGTAAAATCTTTAAACACATATGCTGTATGCTCTTTGGGCCTTCGAAGGTCCCCATTCTAATACATTCAGAAAGACCTAATGAGCTCAATACATAATGTTTTATGCACAATGTAGCGTTTTGTCTCCACCGGGTAACAGCGGCGATGCACCCTCTTACCTTCAGCTTGCGCCTATACCAAAATGCAGATTTGTACCCGTAAAATGTTAAAGGTCAGCGCCCTCATATTGTGTTTTTCGAGAAAAAACCCTAATGTTGTTACAGTGTTCCCAACCCAGATCCCAGCATATTGATATTAATGATGGCCCTAGGACTAGACTTGGATATTTGATCAAAGTGAAAAGATACAGAATAAGAAAATTGCAAAAAAGTAATCCACAGATGTACAAAAATGTTAAAACATTCTGTTGTGAACCAACTTATATAAAACTTCATAAAAGGAAGTCCTGTGTTTAGTTTTAGGAGGAAGTATGAACCGTTTTACAGCCGAGGTCTCTGAAAACTGATGTGACATTTACTGTCATCAGTTCAATATCGGCTCATAAATCAATCTCTTCATGTCATGAAACATTACGCTAAGAAAATAATGTGAGGTCTGTTTTGTATTCCTGTTTTGAACACAACATGAGGGTTTTTATCACACCTTTACAGAAGTCATGATACCAGCATTGGTCCCACAGTGGGGAATGTACAGTGTTACAGCAAAGAGTGTGCACATCCAAGGTAACACAGAAACAAGGAGCAGCATTATCTAAGTCAAATCAAAGTAGTGAAGTAGCAGCCAGTAATAACCAGGCTCGTGGAGTAACGGACTGCATGAAGGGATAACGTACAAGAAAGGTAAATGTTTTTAGTGTTACATTCTACAAAATGGGGATTATTAGCAGGGTTATACTTGAAGTAAAGACGGATATATGCTTACACATTTTAAAACTTCACTTCTTACAGCTTTTAATGTTGGTTTATGCTACTGCCTGAATATGCTTAATGAAAGGCAGGTTTTCCTATAAATAACATATCTGCACAAAGGACACCTTTCTAACCAAATATCTTGGTTTCTTCTTTTCTAAGGTTACATAATACAATGAATTAAAGACCAGCATATTGATGTCTATTTAACCTTTTTTAATATCATTGTAATCCAAAAGCAACAGAGAAACATTGGTATGTTCCTCTGATATTATACTTTGATTGCATTGTAAAAGATGCCAACCCTGGTGATAGCATTGTTAGTGTGTTTCACCAAAGAAATAGACAGCCAGCAGTAACGATATTAAGAAGTATTGCACCTGGTGTGTGTGGTGGGTAACCAGCAACCGAGCTGATTGTGCTGCTGCAGGGAGGAAAAGCGTATAAACCTAAGGAGCAGATTGTACAGTAGGGTGGTCCTTAAAATAAAAAATGTACGTCTCACGAAGGACAACCCTATTGTACAGTAGTGGATTTTATTGCTGCAGGAGTTACGATTAGCAGCAGCAGCAGCAGCTTGCATTCTGGGATATTCTGGGTGAGGAGGTCTGGAAGCAGCAGGCCAGCTCTCCGCTCCTCTTTTCTTCTGAGCCTCTCTCTGTGCTCTGACAGACCGGGCTCAGATCAGATTGATGGGCCGGTTTGATTGAAGTCTCTTTGTCGCGCTGATGTCACGGCCAGTGATGGATGAGGCGCGTGCGTCGATCCAAATGCGCGCAAACTCCACTCCTGAACCCAAATGTCCCCCTCCCCTACACACACACACACACACACACACACACACACACACACACACACACACACACACACACACACACACGCACGCACGCACGCACACACACACACACACACACACACACACACACACACACACACACAGACAAATACACGGTGGTTCCCCCTCTCATGCAACCGGCTGACCAACTTCTGTCCTCCGGTCACCATAGGCGACGTGACTTAAATCCACGTGACCCACGGAAGAGGTAAGAAAATAAGTGGCTCTGAGAAAAAGAGAGAAGGAGAGAGGAGATAGCTACGGAAAAGAGGGGAGAGACGAGAAAGTAAGAGAAACAGAGACAGAATTGATGCGCGCGGAGTGTGACCTGTGTGTATAGGTGACTCGCGGCTCTCTGTCTTCTCGCGGTGCTTCCCTCTGTCACTCAGGATCCTTTGGAGAGCTCAGGTTGAGCTGCTGACAGAAAGGCCTTCTGTTGACGCACACGAACACACACACACCGCGGCGGAGCACATTACTCATGTGTGTTTCTGCTCGGGGACGCGCAGATCCCACTCTCTTTCCTCCATGTTGGAAGGAAGGATTTTATTTTTTATTTGGTATCACTTTGCTTATTTAGAACATTTGTAGATTTGATATTCTTCTTATATTTTTACAAAATATTTTATTTTCGTTTGGACAGATCTAGTCTTGTGAATAACCGGGTTTCACACCTCCAAATTGACTCTTGGAAAAACGTTTTTATGGAATCTTTAGACTTTTGATATATATTTTCTATTCAATTTCTGCTAACTTTGCGGATAATTTTAAACTGAATTCCGCCTCCGGTCTGCATGGACAACATGAACTCGTTTGTGGAATACTCCATCTGTAACAGACCGGGGCCCGGCGCTTATTCTGCGCCTAAACCCGGATACCACCACCATCCTCTGCATCACCATCCTCTGGATCAGGGCTTCCCGGTGACCTCTGGCTCCTTCCATACGGGACCCAGCAGCTCCCCAGCTCCCGTTAACGGGACCAGAAGCGAAACAGGCGCCGGGGCAGCGGGTTACACCGGGGATGGGCGTCTGTACGGGGGCTCTGGAGGTGGAGGAGAGCATCCACAGCAACATCACGAACATCAGCAGACACACAACGGCTACCACCACCATCACCTTCAGACACAAAGCGGAACTGTGTATAATAACGGGACCGGGGGCAGCACCGGGTCTTATGCGGGCCAGGCGTGCGCCACGGATTACACAAACGCGATAGGCCCCCCCAACACGGTACATTCTCAGTACTTCATGGATGAGTCAGCGGCCTCCACCTACTATCATCAATCAACCTACCCCAGCTCGGCCCCCAGCTACGGGGCCCTGGCCGGGGCCTACTGCGGGCCTCAGGGCGCTCTGGCCGGGTCTCAGTACCCGCAGCAGCTCGGCGGGGGTCTGGACGCTGCGGGCTTCCTGGGCCTTCCACACGGAGGAGGTTACGGAGAGCTGCCGGTGTCCCAGGACCGTGGGAAGGGGGAGGAGGAGGGCCAGCAGGCCGGGCAGGGGCAGACCTTCGACTGGATGAAGGTGAAGAGGAACCCCCCGAAAACAGGTAAGAAGAGGCGAATTTTATGGTGATATGTGGTCCGTTGTGGTGCCTTTAGAGTATTAGCAGCATTATAAAGGGTCTCGGCCTGCAGATTGCATGTCTCATAATCATTTGAAAGGTTTCCCCTGAGAAGCAATGGCTGCCATTGCAAGAGCTGCAGCAAAATTACCTAAAATAAGCTTTTATAAAACATGCGTAATCATTTTTGAAACGCTGTGGCGAGGTGCGAAATAAAACCCGGCCTATTATAAATACAATGTGACCTGAATGAAAAGGACTGAGTTGTGTTCATTGATTATTTTGTAACAATACGAACGAAAGAGGTTAGCTTCCTCTAACATATAATATAAATGATGTTATAATGTTAATAATATAGGCCTATACACACACACGTTTGTTCCCCTGCAGGCCTCAGTTGTGATGTGTGTGTGTTCACAGATGGCTTTTCTGATGTAAATGTTACTTTCCGTTTGTTCTTTCCTTTGTATATTTCACTTGTCAAGTATCAATTCGTTTCACTGTAGACAGACTGATATTTGTGACAAAAGAACAAAATATGTTTGTTACTGTCCTATCAACCCATGTTTAATGTGGAACATCAACACAGGTCACGTTTCATTATGATTACGCATTGGTTTTACAAGTTAAACGACAATACAATACAATAACTGCTTTATGGTCAAAGGAGTTGTACATTAGATTACATTTTTAAATGATGCTAACACCAATTGTCAGCTTAATCCTTTCGAGTGACAGAGTAAAGCTTAGCCTACATAATTACATAATACATGTAAAACAAAGAAAAAGATAACGTAACAAAAATATACTTTTCATAAGTTATTTTCTGCTTGGCCAACTTTGGGTAAAAATGTTACATTTTTCAAAATAAAATTAAACTTGGCCCCTTGCATTTTGTAGTTTAAAAGTAAAATAAATTGAATCACGTTTATTTTAGAGACTTGTTCAGTCCTGTGTCCGGACAGAGACAGGTCTGGGTCCTCCTCTCTCTTAATGGATATATCAGACGGGTTACTTCACCCCTGTTATCTTTGACCCCCCCCCCCCCCCCCCACAGAGAAACACACAGACAGTCGGACCCCCACCCCTCTTTGTATTTGGATCATACCGAACTTAAGCTGCATTTTTCTCTGTAATGTCTACTTTCACATGAAGTTCATATGATTGAACTCACTAACCACGCAGGCCTACACTCTGGATTTAAATAGCTTGATTAGCATTTCTGCTAACATTATAAATAGTTGGCTATTAACCTATGAAAACAGTAGTTTCCAAAAGGACATTATTTAATTTCGACAGGGGAGACTTTTTGTTCTTTAATAACAATAGTAATAACAATAACATTAATAATAATAATAATAATAATAATAGTCGTAATAATAATAATAATAATACGCATTTTAAAGAGTTAAGCAGACAGAAAGTAGCTATACATCAAATGAAATTAATATTTAACAAGTGGGTAATTTAAAATTGATTATAAAGACAGGGTTTTCAGCCTTGATTTCCTCGTTCCAAAGTTATTCTATAAGTTCCAAACCACGTTTCTAACCGCTTCTCTCTCTACTCCTCTGTCTCTCTCTCTGTCTCTCCCTCTCCTCCTCCCAGTCAAAGTGTCGGACTTCGGCATCGCGGGCGCGCACAACAACGCCATGCGCACGAACTTCAGCACGCGGCAGCTGACGGAGCTGGAGAAGGAGTTCCACTTCAGCAAGTACCTGACGCGGGCGCGGCGCGTGGAGATCGCCGCCACGCTCGAGCTCAACGAGACGCAGGTGAAGATCTGGTTCCAGAACCGGCGCATGAAGCAGAAAAAGCGCGAGCGCGAGGGCGCCTCATCCACAGCGCGCTCCTCTGGTACCGACAGCGGTCTCAAGGAGCTGGAGGACACCGACAACTCCTCCGCGTCCACGTCTCCAGGCGCGTCCCCGAGCTCAGAGACGTAGTTGGTGCACGCGACTTGACTTGTTCTGCAGAACTGTCACTCAGGTGTTGTGGGACAAAGATGGCCGTTTTGTTGTTCTGTTTAGTTTATTTAACAAATTATTTTGAATTGCCACTCACATGACAGCAACAACAATGCACATCAAGGGTGACACAAGAAAGAAGAAGAAGAAGAATAGTGGCCTGAGTTCGGCCCCTATGTAGTTTGGGGTTCGGTGCTTTGCTCCAGAAGGGTAACTGGCCCCCCTCCAGCTGCCAGTCCACACCTCATATATTTTATTCTCGGGACTTGACAGGACGTATTTCAGAGGTGGTCCCTGGTGTAACGAGATGATGTACTGCACTATGAAATGCATTCCATGTTAGCCCACTTGATGTACTCCAGATTTCAGGTTTAAAAACACCAGCAGCTAAACTTCTGCATTCAAAGGTTGAGATCCAGTAAATTGCCCAGAAATGCAGAGGCTGAAGAGGCTGATCGACAGGGGCAGTGATCTCATATACTGTCGCGGGTCAGATTTGAACCCTGAGTCCATGGCACAGAGTACCAAGCCCAAATATAGGTTTCCTTTAGCTCAACCAGGTGAGCAGTGGCACACGTTTTCAAAGTATTTTTGATCATCGACCTGGAATATTCGTTCAGACTCTGCAAGTTCTTCCTAACCAAACCAAAAGCACATCCGTACATGGAACCATATTTGGCATGCTTTGGTGCTGAAACCAACCTGTTGTAGGTACTTTAAGTGTTTCCCTGAACTGGAGTCTGGCCTTAGATTGCATCCAAATATAAGTCTGAAGGGTTGCAAGATAAAAGCTAATACTTATAGTACACTTTCTTTCTGTCGATTGTCAACATTCTCAGAACTCTAACAATCTAAAAGAGAAACAATTGAAGAAGAACAAGTATCTTATTGGTTCAACTGAACACACAGTATGACCATACTGTATCCTTTGGTGTGCTTAACTTTGTGGTACATTTTTCTATTTAAAGTACGGAAGCCAAAATGTTGGCAACCACAGCCTTATGGTGCTGGATCCTTCTGACATCATGGATCAAACAGGATTAATCAGAAACCCATGCCACATTCAGAGCCTGAAAATGTGTTGTCAGGGACCAGATTCCTGAGTTTAGAGATCTTTTTTGGGGAGATTGCCTGGGAGAGTTAGAAGCTATTTTTAGCTATGGATGAACACTGTGAACAGGGATTTGATGATGATGCTGTAATGATGATGGGATCAACTTTATCTTTATAGGATTTACAGGGTATTGGGTTATTCAGGGTGGACATACGTTTGCTGGTATTTAGGTTGTATCTCAGTAAAAGCCTTCATGATTGATGTAATTGGAGGGAAACTCAGGGATATTGTGTTGACATGAATATTCAACACAGAAAACTGTGAATTTGTGAATTAAAATATGATACCAGCCAAGCCTAACTAAAAGAGCCTTATGGCAAAACACATGTTTGTCTTATCTCTTTGTAGCTATATTTTATACTTTTGAAACCTTAAATATTTTTGTTGTTGTTGTTTAAGTGGCGATTGCACTATGTGACAACAGGGTACATTTTTAGACAAATTCCCCCCAAAAGAAAACGTAAACTTGAATATTATTGTTTTTTCTGTTCTGACCGACAAAAAGGCTGATTTACAAGATTGTGTCAAATTTGAGAAGTGTGTGTGTGAGTGTGTATGGAGGGGGGGGGGACATGTTTACAGAAAACTACTGAAAATATGCTCAATAATGCTGACATGCTCGTCAGAAACGTTTCCTTGCTCAATGGAAAATGTAGGAAATTATATGAAAACATGTTTGCCCTATCTCATGAGAATAAATTATTGGATGCAGTTGATTTGATTGATTATGAATCATGGGAGAAATGTGGAGGGGGTGCTTTCCCTTCTTCTTTTGTTATTGCTGAAGGTCATGATGCCTTAAATCTGACAAAGTAACTCGGAACAAAATGTCTTACTTGTGTAATATGAAATCTCTGGGACTGTTATTTTTCATAACGTTTTAAAATGAGAGCTGACTGACTGAGTTTTATCAGTTGTTCTGCCTTAGTGACGATCTAATAATGTTCTGCTTGTCTTTTTCTACTATAAGCTACCTCATTAAAGACTCTTCTGTCACTCCATTGCACTTGCATTGCATTGCACTTTTGATGATGTACTTCTTATACTGATCATTGTATGATACTAAGGCCCAGGAGACGAAAACGAACCGAGGTCGATATCTAAAAAGTCTTCTGTCAATACGGAATCGGCACAAGTTACGTGTCCGTCCACACAAGACCGCTCGACTAGTGGATTGTCAACGGGGGGAGCCTCGCTGCGGGGAAATTCTACAGATGGCCAGTCCGCCCCTGAATTATAATTTAAAAAATGAGAATGTCTTAAAAGAAAAAAAGGGTTAGGGTTACATTTTAGATTTGTAATCATCTCGCGAACCCCCCACGGGGAACCCCTGTGGTAGAGGAGCTGTAGATTTTGGTGAAATGCATCAGCAATGATGCGGGTGACGCAGGGGCGAGCAGCAGAGGTGGGGAGAGGCGGGGCTATGATCGTTTTTAGGGCATGCACACGGTGCCGCAAGCGTTACGTTACCAGACCTTCCCACTTTGGGATGCGTTATCGTTTGAGGGCTCCGTTTCCGCGGTTCCGTTACGGCCTCGTGTGGACGTAGCGGATAACACCCGTTTCGTCTCCGTGTGGACGGGGCCTAATAAGACATGACTGAGGTTTCTTGCAATATTTCCAACATATCAAGCATTTGAAAGCCGTTCTACTTTACAAACAACTCAAATCTTTGGCCTGTTCAGAGGAACCAATCCTTTTAGTGACCTACAAAGTCCCAACATGCATGCCTTCTGCTATAAAAAGCATTAATTAGTTCACCCAAAAGCATGGAAATGAGGAAAAACACCTAGAAAGCGTTTACTAGGAATACTATTCAGAATCAGATTATTTTATTTATCATATTGGGAATTGGCAATCTAAATTTGTTTTGTTGCCATAGAGCTCCATGATTCTACACTGTTACACTAGGTAACATGTTCCTTTATTAGCCTGTGAACACACCCACACACACTGTAGCCCCAAAAGTGGATTATTCTGCTGCTGAAAACAGTCCCCATGTATGCACTATTATCTTCTGTTTGTGTGATAAAAACAGTTACTAGAGTTTAAACTGGTGCAGTGACGACATCTTTTTTAAGGCTGACCCTGAAGTTAGCATGGCAAAGGCTCCCTTGACTAAGGATCAAGGACTAAGCACTAAGGCAAGGGGATTTTCCATTGGATTGTGGTACACTGCATACAAGTAAGATAGCAAAAATATGTAAAATTGAAAACAAACACTTTTTGTATCAGCAGGATAATCTGGCTATAAACGAACTACAGCATGGTCACATGACTTCACATCAGCTAAGCTAAAGGCGGCTAAAGTTCGGCATGATGACGTTTCGTAGTTTATTTAATCTTGGTAGAAACCAAAGCTTTTATGACTCATAGCTTCAGACATTCACCCCTGAAATCGAAATGAGGATACAGGAAGTGGTAACTAATTTCTGGGTTTTTGCACTCATTCCTGCACCACTCTATCAAGAGGTGGATTTCAACTCTTTATGTTCTCTCTCCAAAAATAATGAAAAGACTTGAAAGGTGACACGTCACATTTGCAGAAGAGTGATATAGGAGTAAGCTTTAACCTCCAATAAATGTGCACAACTTTCCTGCAAGAAGTGGAAGTAGGAATAGAAAGTGGAAGTGATTAAAGGAAAAGAACCAAGGTGTCTTCCTTCTCATGAATTAAAGAGACACAACATTTGACACAACACGGCCTGCGGAGAACTTCATGCATTTCAATAGCAGTGAGGCCTCTCACATCCACATGACTGCATGGCCTCTGGGTGACCCACTCATTTACACACACACACACACACACACACACACACACACACACACACACACACACACACACACACACACACACATGCAGGGCTACAGTGAGGAATGTAGCGGGGGTTTCCGGGTGTCTCTGCGACCCGTTGACCTTTTGAGAGCCTTTGGGACATCTAAACACGTAAACACACTCCTCCTCCTCCTCCCCATATTCATCTCCCTCTTCTGGTTCTGGAGCCTGGGTGGCAAGCTCAGTCATCACCTCATCACACACACTGGACAGCACCCTCCCTCAGATCCCCTACACACACACACACCAGTTGTTTTCTCATTGTGTCTTGCCTGCAGTTAGCTCTTCTCTACATTTACTGGTATCCCAACAAGCAAGTGTTCAGACGCCATGCACTATCCACCTCTCCACATAAAGGACACTGCTTCTTGCATTGGCACTGGACCTTGGCAATAGAAGTCATTCATGATTTGTGGAATTGGCCCATACTAAATAGGAATACTCTGCTGGAATTATATAAATCTGCTATTTCCTTTAAAACATATGCTAAGATGTAGTTTCTGCAATCATCTGTTTCTGTTTCTATGTCTTTAACACAACAAACAAAAACAAATAAGGAGCTAAACCTACTTGGCACTAAAAATGACCATGACAGTTAACTCTAATCTGTTCATTGATGATCTCAAGTAAAAAAATAGATGTTATGCTATATAAAAGAACATGTTCTTTCCAATGGAAACGCTGTACACTGAGATTTGTAAAGGCAACCTCAAAAGTCCAGAAAAACACTACCAAGGAATGCAGAGCTGAACTAGGCCGATTTCTTCTAGAGAGCATAGCAATTCTGCTAACACCTACACCTAAAAAAAGAGTGAACCTAGTTTAAACAATAGAACACGTTTCATGATCAAGAGAAAAAGGAAAATAGCAATAACTATTGGACATGTTCAAACAAACAAACAAACAAACAATCAAACGTCAATGTCATTTGGTTATAGACATACACAACTCATTTGTGTTCGGGCGGCAGACAGCCTATCTGTTTTTAAGAGTACGCTTAAGACCTTCCTTTTTGATAGAGCTTATAGTTGATAAAATAATCTAATAAGAGTGCACTGACGTAGACACGCTGTGCCTCTTCACCTATACATCTTAGTTCTTACTCTCTTTCCTTACTGATGGTATGTCATCTGGTGGTGTGTGTAGACGGTGGAAGCAGGGAGAGGCATACACGTGCCTTGATCCACAACTGTTGATTGGTGTCAGTGCCAAAACACTTTTTAGGAGCAATGCGCTCATGGTATAGATGTGGCGCATACATCTTAGTTCCTACTCTTTTCCCTCACCCTATCCTAAGGGAGTGCATGTACGTAGACACGTTAGTTTAGCTGCTATAGGCTTAGACTGTCGGGGGACACCTTACTCCTTCCTTCTGTCTGTCTGTACCTGTGTACTCTCATGTTCCGATTAACCCAGCTTCCCCACATTTCTTTTTGGTGTCTATCTACGCTGGGATCCTGAGTCATGGCTGATCCTCTATCCTGAGTTCTGGATTTGAGTTCTCTATCCTGAGTTCTGGATTTGAGTTCTCTATCCTGAGTTCTGGATCTGAGTCCTGGACTTCGAGTCGTGGCTGAACCTGTCTCTGCGGTCCTGCCTGGCTCTCACCATACTACTTCCCTGATGGCTCCCACAGGATTATGGACATCCTCGTGGATTCATCTTCTTATTACAGACACATGCATTTCCAAACATTTGGTCTACCTATGCTGTAACATGTATTATCTCTTCGATTTACACACGGCATCTATTACACGTCTGTCCGTCCTGGGAGAGGGATCCCTCCTCTGTTGCTCTCCCTGAGGTTTCTCCCATGTTCCCCTTTAAACTGTGGGGTTTCTCTGGAAGTGTTTCCTTGTACGATGTGAGGGTCTAAGGACAGAGGGTCTAAGGACAGAGGGTGTCATATTGTCATACTGATATTCTGTACAAACTGTGAAGTCCACTGAGACAAATGTAACATTTGTGATATTGGGCTATATAAATAAACATTGATTGATTGATTGATTGATAGCACAGACTCCTCGTGGAGGAGTGAGACACATTTCCTGCTACAATGAAGCACATAATATTACATGATAACAAAACATCTACTTGGAGTAAATAGTGTAGGCGCCATAAAATCAGCAAGACCTGTCAGTGCATGTCCCAAACTGAGGGACAAGCAGAACCCCAGAACACAGTCAATGTTTTTCATGACAGATAGTGTAATCTAAAGTCCACTCTCACTTCAGGTTTTACCAACACTACAACCAGCTCACTCTGCTGGTCATGTGATCAATTGTTCACCTGGTTTTTCCTGCCTTTTGTAATTCTGCCTTTACCGAAAACAAAAATCCATTGGCCCTTTCTTGTATTTCGTTTAGAGTAGCCAGCACTAAAAATAAAATCAGTCTCTGATAAAACAGGAAGGCAGAAAAAGTGGAGATTCTTTCAGAGTGACCTCATACGGTCTGACCCCAGACTCCTGTTTTCCTTTCCATAACTCATATCAAGTTCAACAGGGCTGTCTGCCCGTGTGTGTGCACAATGAGCAGCAGAAGATAAAGTGGCATGGCTGCAGTTCAAGAGTGCAGTCTCAATCTAATAGATGATCACACACACACACACACACACACACACACACACACACACACACACACACACACACACACACACACACACACACACACACACACACACACACACACACACACACACACCAAGACAGTGCAATCTGAAATGTCCATGAGGCATTGCTATTCTATGATCTTAAACAGCACTGAAAAGACTTTCATTTTAGATCCAAAATCAAAGTATACTGTGGGTGTTTGTGTGTATGTGTGTGTATGAGAGGCCGTCTAGCTCACAACTCATACTTGGTCTCAGGGCCGACTCTAGACAATTTGCAGCCCAGGCGAGATTTTAGCTGGCGTTTTTTTGCGTTTGTTTTTGTAGTGAGATATTACGTTTAGTTTTTTCGAAAAACGTGATTATAGCGCCATGCGCGCAAACCTGGCAACCCACTAGAAGGCAGGAGTCTCAGTTAACATGTCAGCGGCTAGCTTTACTCCAAAAATAGTGAAGTTTGGATTCAAGGATTATGTTGTCGATGACGGTAATAAGAAGAGAACAGCGGTCTGCAGGGTCTGCAGCATAAAGATCAGTGACACGACCACCACAACATCCAACTTCATTCGTCACTACAAAAACCCCCACAGAGAAAGGTACGTGCATGTGGTGTGTTAGCTAGAAAGCTAACGTTAAGTTTAAGCTACGTTAGACTTGGGGCCTTTCTCATATATCCAGTCTCTGATAGTGTTACGTTATTATGAGAGTGCTCTGTTTGATTCTGAAATTGTATATATTTATATAAATATATACAATATATATATGTGTGTGTGTGTGTGTGTGTGTGTGTGTATGTGTCCTCATCTGTAACCTGTTATATATATATATATATATATATATATAAAAACGTGCGTTCTGGAATGTCAGGAATGTTTGAGACGGAGAAGAATGAGGAAGTGGAAACGGAGGAGCTGAGAGCAGCGGAACAAATCATTATACCGCACTGTGAATGAATTAAAAGTAAATATATAAGTGGTCATGAACACATCTGTCCATCAGACAGAGGGCTGCTGTGCCTCCTGTCATCATTAATGGACGTCTCTTTAAAATGACCGCTCAGAGGAGAGGAGTTCTCATTTCTCTAACCGCCTACTGCTTCCCCTCCTCTCTCCTCGGTTCCCCTCCTCGGCTCCTCCGCTCGCATCTCCTGTGGGCGGGACTAGGAGGGGAGTCGAGGAGGGGGATTAGCTGAAATGAGAAAGGCCCTTGGTTTCAAATCGATTAAGCATTGAAGAGAAGACAAAACGGTAAATTAACACGAGAACTGCCAAGGGATTCATTTTGACTAACCCTGATACTGACGGGCTGTCAGGAGAGAGAGAGAGAGAGAGAGAGAGAGAGAGAGAGAGGAAAAGAGATGCCTCGTTTATTTCCCCTGTGTTATCAGAAGTTACTGTAAACTTTTGAATAATGTAGTTCATCTACTTTTAGTAGTTTGTTTAAATGTTTTAATTATGTTGTTTTTGTTTGTAGAAGTGCATCATTCATTGATTTATGGTAAAATGAATCTGAACTTTTTGATCTGTTATGATGATAAACTGAAGCAATTTCTAAATTAACCCAATTAACTGAGTTTGAAATCGTCCTACTGCCAGGACATGTTCAGTGGGGTGGCCAGGATGGAACCAGTGCTCATTTTGGGGTGGCATTGAAATCACTTTTATATGAACATAAAAATACATCTCACTAGAAAATAAGGGGTTATTTAAGGCACCTACAACACACCAATACATTATTTGGGATTAAGTGGTGGAATAGATCAAATAATATTCAGTATATCTAACAATCTTTTTCGTATTCCCGCAGGCAAAGTATCAACGAAGCTTACATTATACAAATGTAGTGCAATATACAGACTGTTTAGCTTATGGTGATCAGCAGCACTATGAGCTCATTCTCTCAGTGTATCATCAGGAATACAGAGACACACACATCATTTAAATAAGAGTTTTTAAATTAAATGATAGGTTTAACATCTTAAAGTAAATAACAATAAACAATAGCCCTTAACCCTGTAAGGCCCCCGGTTGTAATTTTACAACATTACTTTAAAGGTGGGGTAGGTCATTTTGGAGAAACCAGCTCGAGTGCACTAGAATTTGAAAATACACGACCGGAGAAAATCTGCCACTTCCTTACAGAGCCCCTCCTCCAACACACACGAACGCGCACATGACCAATGAGGGCACGAGATAAGTTTGTGCACAGATGGAAGGCTGTCACGGACAGGTAGGCCATCCAGTTATTTTAGCCGGGCCGGCTCAGATGATTGGTCGTGCTTTTTACAGCACCACGGCTTCCACAGATGACATTTTTGTATGGATTTTTTGTCAAAGCACATAAGATATTCATTGCTATCGGGATGTTAAGAGCATTCCATGGAATATAACAAAAAGTGTATCTCGAGCCGGTTTCTCAAACTTACATACCCTACCTTTAAGCTATCCAAAAAAGTCAGTAAATGGTTTTTTTTTTTAAAAGACTACATTTACATAGTCAAAAGGTCCTTTTGTTCAGCCTCACAATGCTATTGGGTAGTAAATGTGTTTATAGGTCCTGCCCTCTGGCCATACACGCCAGGGATTTTGGGCCCCATGAAAAGATATCACGGCCCCACCACCAGGCACAGGCCACGCCAACCAAGCACAATTGCTGTAACCACACCTCCAGAACCCAACCGACTCATGTATGCTTTAAATAACTCTACCTGTACAGGCTTGCATCTATCTTGTAGTCCAATACTAACCTCACAATATTTACTGACACTGAGCGGTGAAAATATAACACTTATGTGGGGACAGGGCTGCTGAGTCTAGAGATGGATCTGTTGGTCCTGGCACCAGGGGGAGGGACAACTGATTTAGTATGAATAGCTGCTAAAAATGGCTGCTAAAAATGTACCTGCATTTACTAAATGTCAGCTAAAAGAGCAGTGAAATTAAAAACCTGTATAGATATTAACAGTACTTAATGTCAGCTTAGTAAAAATAAATAAATAACAATTATTATTTACAATGGACTACACTTAGCTAACAGACACATTTCCACCACTCATAGACCACACCCACCTTTTCTTTGAAAAACATGGTGACATACTGTCGCCCTTTAGTCCCTCTCTCTTGTCTTTCTCTCCTTTCTTTTCTCTTTTGAAAGCCTGACTTTTTAGTCGTTGAGACATGGCACACACAGAAGTACTAGCATCCCTGCTCCTAACATGCTCTCACTCTCTGCTAGAAAGTGCTGGCGGTGCTGCACCGCGTTTGGAGGCAGGACCAAACCATTACATGTAAATAGAAGGGGGTGTACAGAGGCTTTGGATAATTAACTTTAAATGAATTGTAAGTTTAGTGAGTACATTACATCATGACCTCTCTGAAGAACCAGCACCTTACCGTGGTAGAGAGGTTTGTGTGCCCTGATGAACCTGGGGGCTGTGTTGTCTGGAACCTTGTGTTCCTGGTAGGGTCTCCCATGGCAAATTGGTCTCAGGCAAGGGGCCAGACTAAGATTGGTTCAAAAAGACCTCATGAAAGACGAACA